>JAGKTI010008288.1:22279-34079 GCA_018397915.1 Birgus latro | reverse complement strand
GAGCATCCCTGACGGAACCTATACTGACGATCAGAAAAAAGATTGGGAACTTGATTCCCCCCCCCCCCGTGAGTCTAGCTGTGGGCATAGTCTTCACAGCCTGTTCCCAAGGCCCAGTAATCTTCCTACATACCCTACACTTCCACATGTCACCACTTCGTCATTAATGCCCACCGTCCATATTGCTAGGGCTGTTTCATACAGGACTGGTGTGTTGGTATTAGCTGGGGTTGTATGACATGTCAGTGGGTTGTCTGGTAGATCAGTAAAGTCTGCTTTTATTAAAATTGAATCCTTAAACTGTTCGTTGTCCCAGCCAGGATTCAAACCCGGGTCTATTAGGACTGCAGGCCGTCTCATCGATTCAGCCACTGCCTCCCCCCAGGGTTGTACTAATAGTTTGTTAGTGTTGTGGTGAGGGGGGCCAGATTGAGGTGATTAGAGCATATTAAGAGGATGGAAGATGACAGATGGGTGCAGAAGGCGGGAGTTGTGAATATTGAGGGTTTGATTGAGAGAGAGAGAGACCAAAAAAGACCTGGGATGACATTGTAGGGTGTGACCTCAGGGATAAGGGACTGAGTAGAGAGACAGCCAGAGATCAAGCAACAAAAAGAGCTGCCATTAAGTGACCACATCTGACTCATGAAAGTATGTTTGAGCCTTTATATAGTTACTTTATGTGATAAACTTAGGAGCAGTGTGAGTTACTTAGCATGAAGCATATGATGTAAATTAATGTAAAGTACATTACATGAAGAAAAAATAATTCATGATGCCATTCATGCAAGTTTCCCATCAGCTGCCGAGATATCGTAGCATGTGAAAAACCCTGTTATTTTTTATATTTAAAAACCTTTAAATCGGTGACTAGAAGAGTTGATTCAACACCATATGGCCTTTGATTTAAAAAAAAAGAAAAAAAAAATTGTAACAAGGCTTGTAATCTCTCTCCGAGTATTTTTTCTTGAAGGGAGGAGGAAGAAGGTATTCCTGAAGATGATGAAAACAAAGGTAATTAGATGGGCACTCAGTGGGGTGTATCTCTCCGACAAGGGTAACGTAATTTCCAAACCACTCCCTATAATGGGTTAGGTTTTCTCATCACTGATTAGAGTTAAAAAGTATTTTCTGGATCCAGAATCTATAATATGATCTGGATTAGTCCCAGAAGTTAATTGATTGTTCCCTGGGACATGGGCCATCTACCCACCATATTTAGTTCAAATCTCTCTCTTAGTTTTGAGTAATCCTGCTAACAAACAAACAGACTAACAAAGAAACTAACAGGGGTGAAAACATTCTCTCCTTGGAGAGAATGAAGGTGAAGTACTGCTGAAGGAGACTAAGAGAAGGAGCAGATTTTTAATAAAGTTTTGTTTCTAGTAGCAGCCGTGGATCAGTGGGTTAGAGCGCTCCGCTCTGGCTGTAGGGTCGGAGGATCGAATCCACCCAAGGGTCATTGGTAGACATCAGGAAGGGCATCCGGTCATAAAATGCTACACGCTCCAATCCAAAAAGGCCGACGCATGCATGCGTGTTGCAGCCTTCACAAACGAAGCGAAGCGAAGCAAAGGGGGGATATGAGAGCAATAAAAAGTATGCCCTCCATATCCTAGGCCTAACCGTGAGGCAGTGAGGGTCTGTGCAGAAGAATTTGCTAAGCTTGTTAAATCAGGCTAGAGTAGATTTTTAAAACTGATGACCTTGGGTTGTGGTGAAAAAAATGATGTGTAGGACCTATACACTGTATTTCTAAGGAGAAAAATGGAGCACTGGGGTTTAAGGTGACAAAAGATCAGGTTTCAGTGTTACTAAGCAACAGTGCTGCTTACCACATAATTAAACCCATGCTGCAGCACACGACCAAATGACCATGTACATTTCAAAGAGGGCTGTGCTTCTCCTTTCTGTATTGACCAATCCAATAAGAAGATCTGGAAGAATTATGCAGATAACGCTGTGGTCCTTGCTAATAGTGAACAGGAATTTTGTAGA
This sequence comes from Birgus latro, assembly GCA_018397915.1. Lineage (NCBI taxonomy): Eukaryota > Metazoa > Arthropoda > Malacostraca > Decapoda > Coenobitidae > Birgus > Birgus latro. Next base: position 32,081 of record JAGKTI010008288.1, on the reverse strand, counting down.
CAGGAGCTGGGTTTTGTTGCAGATAGGTATACATGTGAGTAAAGTAATAGTTCATAAGAAAGTAGGTAACTATCAATAAATCTCAGTGTGATGTGGTGGTGAATGGAGAGAGACTTCAGTTTGGCATGGGAGTTTAAATACCTCAGTGCAGTAATAGAAAAGAGAGAGAGGTCTGCACAGGAAGTGGAAACTTGAGTGGCACATTGCAAGGAAGGTGGCTGATACTATGAAAATTATGATAGTAACCAGAGCTCTGAATATGTAGACTGAAAGAGGATTACCAGTACATGAAGGCAGTTAGTGTCCACATTAACTTGCAGGTGTGAGCAAGAGGTATGGCATGAGAGTGAAAAGTCTAAAGTAAGAGCATGGCATTGGAATCATTGAAGAATGTATGTGGAGTGTATATAGTGGATAGGATTTAAAAAAAAAAAATGTAATCTGCATAAGTTGTAAGGTAGTCTGTTGATAATATAGTAAAAGAAGGTGTGCATAGATAGTACTGTGATCTCTAGGTTATCGCGCATACTGTAATTGGTACCGTGGCTAGTGCTTGATAATGAATTGGTACTGGGCACCCCACTTGCAAACCCAGATTTTCCCATTTACAGCAGTTTAGACCTACTAAATACATACATACTGTTATGGTAAGTATCAGAACAGAAGATTATGAGAGGAGCATAATAAGGAATAAACATGCACCATGTAGAGACCTGAGATGGGCTCGAGGTAAGGGGTTCTGAGGCTAAGGTGTGGAGAGTTAGTAGTCTCCACCACCTGGAATTAACTCCTCGTGTAGGTCCTCATCTTTGAATCCCACAGGTACATGATAACAAAGTTTTTGGTCCCAAAATTCCAAAATACAGTAATGGCAGGAATGCATATTTTCATCTAGCAGTGATGATGAAAACTGTGGTAACCAAGGGATCACTGTATAATGCAATGGATGTATATAGGGTAGTAAAAAGGGGATACGTGAGTGATGGGAGAAGGTGTGATATGAGTTGGTTGGATTTAGTGAAAATGTGTGTAAGGAAGTAAGTATGAAAATTGGTGAGGCTAGGGAATTGACAGGGGAGAAGAATTAGTTGGCTGATTTACATACAGAGGAGTACATGACAGCCATTTGGCACCTTTGACACTTGATAGTCAGTGAATTGACTTTATGTAGGGGGGCTTATGTTAAATGCATCTGTAAAGAAAAATATCAAAAGACTATGTGCAGATGGTTAGGCCTGTAAGGTAAGGCCAGGATTTTGATGATGTGAATGATGTGCATGGTTGTCTGATCCATTTCACTAGACATGTTTTTGATAGTTCCTCCTTTATGCTTTCTTGTTCCTTGTTTCCTTACTTCTACTTGGGAACCTCATTGTTGATGAGCGGGGGAAGTTGTTGAGGCATTCAGTAGGAGGTGGGTGGATGTGGCATGTTTGCAGGAAGTCCGGTACAGGGGTGGATCAGCCAGAAAGATTGTTGGGAAGGATTTCTACTATAAGTTGTTTTGGTAGGGGGGAACTGACGGATATGGGGGTGTGGGTGTGATGGTTGTGGAGAAATGGGTGGAATATGTTATGAATGTTATGAGAGTAAGTGATAGGATATTAGTAGTGAAAATTTTGATCGGTAGGAAAATGATTTCAGTTATATCAGCATATGCTCCACAGGTAGGATTGGATGATGCAGAGAATGATAGGTTTTGAGATGATTTAATGTGTGTAGTAAGTGGTATGGGCGATGATGAGGTATGGTTCTGGGAGGGGATTTAAATGGTCATGTGGGTGAAGCAGCTCAAGGTTATGAAGGAGTCCATGGAGGATGTGCATATGGTGTGAGGAATGTGGAAGGGGAAAGAATACTCGAGTTTGGGGAGGCTATGGACATGACGGTGTGCAACACACATTTTAGAAAAAGAATGAGTCGGTTGATTACGTACGAGTCCGGGGGAAATAGTAGTCAGATAGATTATTTTCTGGTCAGGAGGGTTGATAGGAGGTTAGTGAGGGATGTTAAAGTTATAGGAAGCGAGGAGTGTGTGCAGTAGCACAAACTCTTGATTTGTGACGTGGTGCGTAAGGAACGAGTGATGAGAAGGAGGATATATGTACCTAGGAGGAAAATATGGAAGCTGGGAAACCAATCAGTAAGGGTTGCCTTTTATAGTGAGATGAGGAGAGTGGTGGCTGAACAGGAAGCTGTAGATAGAGGCGTTAATGAACAGTATAGAGCCCTTAAGAACAATCTCTTGAGAGTTACCAGTGCAATATGCAGTTGGACAAGAGGCCTACCAAAGACATAAAGTAACTTGGTGGTGGGATGAGGGTGTAGAAGCCGCAGTTAGGGAGAACAGAAGGCTTTTCCGGGAATGGAAGAAGGGTGGTAACATGGAGGAGTACTTGGCTGCCAAACACAGGGCTAGAAGAGAGGTATACAGGGCGAAGTCTGAGTCAAAGAGACCTTTACTTGATATCATGGAGAAAGGAAAAATATGATTTTTAGGATGGCAAATCAGGTGAAGAGGGATAATCGGGATATTGTAGGTGAGCAGTGTGTGAAGAATGATGAAGGAAGGGTAGTGGTGAACAGTGGGGATATTAAAGATGCATGAAGAGAGCATTATAGCCGGTTGTTGAATGAGAAGTTTGATTGGGATAAGGAAGGTTTGGAGCCAGCAGATCCAGTGTTTGGCCCTTGGCCTTTGATTGACGTTGCTACTGTGAGTGAGGCAATAGGCAGGGTGCGAGTGGGGAAGGCAGCAGGTGTGTCTGGGTTGACTGCCGAAATGTTGAAGGCCTCAGGAGATATTGGAGTGAGGATAGTCACTGACATGATAAATATGATTATATATGAGTGTGTTGTCCCAGATGATTGGCCAAATAGTGTAATTGTAAATGTGTACAAAAGGGAGGGTGATGTCCTGGAAAGGGGAAATTACAGAGGTATGAAGCTCTTAGATCAGATAATGAAAGTAATGGAGAGAGTTCTAGAAGGTATGATTAGAGAAAGAGTGAATATCAGTGAGATGCAGTTTGGGTTTATGCCAGGCAGGGGGACCACTTATGCAATGTTCATTGTTCGACAACTTCAGGAAAAATATATTGGAAAGAAAAGGGAATTGTATTTTGTTTTGGTTGATTTGGAAAAGGCCTTTGACAGAGTCCCTAGAGAGGTGGTGAAGTGGGCAATGAGAAAGCTAGGGTTGAAAGAGTGGCTGGTTAGGGTGGTTATGGCCATGTACGTGGGTGCTCGCACCCAGGTAAGAGTGAATAGAGTTTTGAGTGATGAGTTTTCCGTGAATGTTGGTGTCCATCAGGGGTCAGTTTTGAGTCCCTTGTTGTTTATCATGGTGCTTGAAGCCCTCTCACGTGGCTTCGGAGATGGACTCCCTTGGGAGATGTTGTATGCTGATGATTTGGTGTTGATTGCAGAGAATGAAAAGGAGGCGGAGGAAAAATTTAAGAAGTGGAGAGAAGGTATGGGGCACAAGGGCTTAAGGGTAAATAAAGATAAAACAAAAGTGATGATATCTAGGGTTGGTGGTGGTACAATCAGAGGAGAGGGAGAGTGGCCATGTGCAGTTTGCCACAAGGGTGTGGGAAGTAATTCCATCTTGTGTAGTGTTTGTGATAAATGGGTGCACCAAAGATGAAGTGGTATTAGAGGTAGACTGCGAGATAATGCTGATTTCATGTGTGCGGCGTGTGGGGGAGAGCAGGTGGAGATTGTTAGGCGTGAGAGGGTTGAACTTGCTGGTGAGTCTCTTGAGTGTGTGGAGGAGTTTTGTTATTTGGGAGACATGTTATGTGCCGGAGGTGGGGCTGGAGTTAGCTCGGTTGCTAGGGTGAGAAGTGGTTGGAAGAATTTCAAGGAGCTGTTGCCTCTCCTGACACTGAGAGGACTCTCCTTACGTGCTAAGGGGTCTTGTATGCAGCATGTGTTAGGAGTGTGATGCTGTATGGTAGTGAGACCTGGGCAGTAAAGGAAGAGGGTATTCGCAGGTTTAAACGTACAGAAATGACAATGATTAGGTGGATGTGCAGTGCGTCCCTGCGTGCAAGGCCTGGGGGGGCTGGGTTTACGATGGAAGAGTTGAGAGGTAGGATGAGATTGGAGTGTATTGGTGTTGTGATGATGAGATATAGGCAGATGTGGTTTGGACATGTGGAAAGGATGGGGGATGATAATTGGGTACAGAGGGTGAGAATTGTTAATATTGGGGGAGGGGTAGACCGAGAAAGAATTGGGACGATGTCATTAAGTGTGACTCAAGAGTTAAGTGACTGAACAGGGAGGCTGCCAAAGATCGAGCAACCTGGAGAGCTGCCATTAGGTGACCAAGGCCGACGCATGCAAGCATGTTGGAGCCTTCAAAAACGAAACGAAACGAAACGATGATGATGAAGATGCATGCATACAATGCATTTAGTCCTGTCACTTGCAATTGCTGGTCTACCTGTATTGCATTGTATAAGCTCTGCAGGCATACCTCACACATTAAGATTAGATGGCCAATAATGGCAGTGCTAAAAGAATTAACACACTTTTATCTACATATAGCCAGATGCCTTAGTCCTATATGAGGTGTCCACAAACAAATTGCCTCCAGGCCACCCTGTCTTCTGCCATTTGACTGCCCTCCCTTCAATTCACTTCTTTCTCTCAAATATACCTTCATTTCATCCCTCGATCTCATCCTTGCTGTCTCCTCCCCGTCTTCTCCTCCTCCTCCTCACTCACACACTCTTCTAGTTAGTCTTTCATTCACCATCCTCTCCACTTGGCCAAACCATCTCAGAGCATTTCTGTTAATGCTTTCAGTCACAATTACATCAATGTCAAAGTGCTCCTTTACTTCCTCATTTGTCTGTCTCTCTCTTCATGCATCTCCACAATTCCATGAGATAATTCATATCCACAGCTTTCGCTCTTGACTTGTGTCCTTTCAACAGGATCCAAGCTTCATATCTGTACGTTTGAGTGGGGATCACAATACATGTACTGTCATCCAGCACCCTTTTTACTTCCGAGCTTCCTCTTGTATTCCTTATCACTGCTTTCATTGAACCAGCAATGCTGCACCTTTTAAGCACTTTGTCCTCTATGCTTCCATCCTTAGTCATCACACTACGTAAATATTTTAATGCACTCACGTGCTCCATTTCCTGACTGTCGAGCCTCACTTTGCATTCTGTAACTTCATGTCTCTCAAAGACCATATCTGTTCTCATATCTACAGTCACTTTTAAATTTTGTTTCTTACCCTCCCAGACTCATACACCAAGCTTGCAGCTCGAATACATTTTTCATTAAAAATAAAGTATCATCAGCAAACTGCAGTATAGAAAGTTTCCAAACCCAACTCTCTGTCATTCAAGACACATCAGAATCCACAGCCCTGCCTTGTATCTCTTCTACCTCCATCCATTTATATATTGTGGTGATTAATTTGATGAGTTCTGAACACACGTGGTAGTGTAGCATTGGAGGCCACCAATGGGGACTCTGCGTACCACACCGAACAGCTTATCCCCAGGACGTAAGGACAAGGACGCTGCCAGCTATCCAAGGAACAACAACAAATTGCCAACCAAGTCTTGCCTTGCATCTCAAACCACTGCCAATCAATGTAATAACTGAAATGAAACTTAACAAATCAGTCATTGGTCTGGCCAGAATTCAAACTCAGGCCCCTGCGCTGCAAACAAGGGCACGCTACCACTGAGCCTAACAGAGGATCACCGCTTTGGCTGTGGCCAATGCGGGTATTTATAGACACCATTACATTAACCCTAAATACTTGAAGCATTACATACATTATAACACACTACTGTAAATAACTGGGTAAATGTGTTAAGGACACAAAACATAAAACTCAGACTTGAGAATCAATGACTTAAAAATAACCTGCTAATTTAGCTGATGACAAAAACCCCCTGAGTATATATATTAAAAAAGGAAAAAATTCTACTAAAAAAAAAAAACTCCTTTATTCTACGATAGAAATCTGGAGTACGTAACACACTGTCACTGGGAAATATCTCTCTGACCTGCCTTTATTGGGATCTTGGAGACCCTTGAGTTAGTGCCCCACCCCGTAAAACAACTAATTAAAAATACGAACAAGAAGCCTCGGACAAGGAATGACCAAAAGTTGACGAAAATGGACCGGACAGAGGACGTGGTAAAGATTGCAACGTGGAATGTAAGGGGTATAAATGATGAGGTAAAAGAGAGAGAGATTGTACAGATGCTTGAGGGTGCAAAAATGGGTATATGTGGAATAACTGAAACTAAATGGCGAGGTGAGTGTGTGAGAGAATGGGAGTATGGATGGGGTATATGCGCGGGAGTAGGTGAGAATGAGAGGGCGAAAGAAGGAGTGTGTATTGCTGTGAGCAACAATTGGAAGGAGAATGTAAGAGAGTATGGATCAGGTGGGTCAAGGATTGTGTGGGTAAGAGTGAAAGTTGGACTACAAATGTGGGCAATTGTGTGCGTGTATGCGCCAATGCAAGATCGTGTAAGTAGAGTGAGAGAAGAGTTCTGGACAAATGTGGAAGCCATCTTGGAAAAGTTTGAAAGGAATGAGAGAGTGTTTCTGATTGGAGATATGAATGGAAAAGTATGGAATGAGAAGGTGGATGGAGTGGTTGGTGAGTGGGGTGTGCCTGCAGAGATGGATGAGAATAGCAGTGCTTTAATGGACATTTGTGCCGGGTGGGGGTTGATGTTATCTAATACCCTCTTCAGGCACAAAATGATCCATAGGTATATATGGCGAGTGGTGAGAAGGGTGTACGGTGGAATGAATGAACGGAAGGCAATGATTGACTGTGTGTGGGGATGAAAGGATGAGAAGATGTGTAATGGTTGCAAGAGTCTGTAGAGGTTGGAGGAGTGGACTTTCTGACCACCACTTGGTGGTGGCCAGAATCAGAATCCAAACAAGATGGAGGAAGAGAAGAAGGGAAGGACAGGAGGAAGTATTTCTTACAAGGAGGGTAGAAAAGTTACAAGAGGATGGAATAAAGGCTGAATATAAAAGGGAAGTGGAGGAGCGATTGGGTAACTATAGATTGGAGCAGATGGGGGATGTGGAAGGTGTGTGGGTTCATGGAATGTGGGAAGTTTGAGAGGAAGAGCAGGGGAAGTCGTTGAGGCTTTCAGTAGGAGGTGGGTGGATGTGGCATGTTTGCAGGAAGTCCGGTACAGGGGTGGATCAGCCAGAAAGATTGTTGGGAAGGATTGCTACTATAGGTTGTTTTGGCAGGGGGGAACTGACGGATATGGGGGTGTGGGTGTGTTGGTTGCAGAGAAATGGGTGGAATATGTCATGAATGTTATGAGAGTAAGTGATAGGATATTAGTAGTGAAAATTTTGGTCGGGCAGAAATTGGTTTCAGTTATATCGGCATATGCTCCACAGGTAGGATTGGATGACGCAGAGAAGGATAGATTTTGGGATGATTTAATATGTTTAGTGAGTGGTATGGGTGATGATGAGGTAGTGGTTCTGGGAGGGGATTTAAATGGTCATGTGGGTGAAGCAGCTCAAGGTTATGAAGGAGTCCATGGAGGATGTGCATATGGTGTGAGGAATGTGGAAGGGGAAAGAATACTCGAGTTTGGGGAGGCTATGGACATGATTGTGTGCAACACACATTTTAGGAAAAGAATCAGCCGGTTGATTACGTACGAGTCCGGGGGAAATAGTAGTCAGATAGATTATTTTCTGGTCAGGAGGGTTGATAGGAGATTAGTGAGGGATGTTAAAGTTATTGGAAGCGAGGAGTGTGTGCAGCAGCACAAACTGTTGATTTGTGACATAGTGCTTAAGGAACGAGTGATGAGGAGGAGGACATATGTACCTAGGAGGAAAATATGGAAGCTGGGAAACCAATCAGTAAGGGATGCCTTTTATAGTGAGATGAGGAGAGTGGTGGCTGAACAGGAAACCGTAGATAGAGGCGTTAATGAACAGTATAGAGCCCTTAAGAACAACCTATTGAGAGTTCTATCTCTCTATCTATCTATTGCCAGACGCCTCAATCCCGCACGGGGTGGCCACAAACAAATCGCCTCCATGTCACTCTGTCCCCTGCCATTTCACTACCACGCATCCAACTCACACCCCCCTGTCTCATATACCTCTCCACTCCATCCCTCCATCTCATCCTCGGCCTCCCCTTCCCTCTCGCCCCCTCCATCTCACTCACATACACTCTCCTCGTCAATCTTTCACTCTCCATCCTCTCCACATGCCCAAACCACCTTAACCTGTTTCTCCTAACGCTTCCCATCACGTCCACAACCACACCACAACGCTCCTTCACTTCCTCATTTGTTAGTCTGTCTCTCCATGTGACTCCACATGCTCCTCTCAAATAACTCATTTCCACTGCTCTCACTCTTGACTTCTGTCCTTCCAACAGGGTCCAAGCTTTACTTCCATATGTCAGAGTTGGTATCACAATACTGTCATGTAACAACTTTTTCATTTCCATGCTCACCTCCCTGTTTCTTATCACTGCTTTCAACGAACCAGCAACCTTCCTTCCCTGCTGTACCCTTTTGAGCACTTCACCCTCCAGACTACCATCCTTACTCATCTCACTGCCCAAGTACTTAAATTCACTCACATTCTCCATTTCCTTCCCATCCAATCTCACTGTACACTCACTGGCTTCACTTCTCTCGAAGACCATCACTTTACTCTTCCCCACATTCACCTTTAGATTCCGTTTCTTACACACTCTCCCAAACTCATCTACCAAGCCTTGCAGCTCCCCTTCATCTTCACTCAACAACACAGTATCATCTGCAAACAACAGTACAGGGAGTTTCCAAACACTGCCCTCTCTCACTAGGGCCGCTCCAACATCCACTGCCCGACCTTGTATCTCTTTTATAACCCCATCCATATACAGATTGAACAACCATGGAGACATGACACATCCTTGTTTCAATCCAACCTTCAAATGGAAAGATTCACTCAGTTTGCCATCCACACGCACTGCAGCCTTAGCACCCTCATACATACTCTTCACTGCCTTCAACAACTTCCCATCCACTCCATATATTCTTAATACCTTCCACAAACCTTGTCTATCCACCCTGTCATATGCTTTCTCCAGATCCAAAAAGGCTGCATACAACTTCTTGCCCTTCTCTAGAAACTTTTCCACTAAGGATCTAAGAATTAATATCTGGTCTACACAACCTCTTCCCTTCCTAAAACCTCCTTGTTCTTCTCCAACTAATTCCTCAGTAATTTCCCTAACTCTGTCAATAAGTATCCTACCATATATTTTTCCTATTACACTGAGAAGGCAAATGCCCCTATGATTACCACACACTGCTTTTTCCCCTTTTCCTTTGTACAGAGGAATAATTATACCTGACTTCCAATCCTCCGGGACTCTACCCTCCTCCCAAGCCAATCTGCACACCTTCCACATCCATTCTATTACTATCTCTCCCCCATGCTTCAGCATTTCACCACACACTCCATCAATTCCTGGGGCTTTCCCCATTTTCACTTTCTTCATTGCTTCCACCACTTCCATCCTGGTGATTTCTTCCTCTCTTCTCACAACCCTCCTTCTCCCTGCCATTCCCCAGCCACTTATACTTGCATTACTTTCATTCTCTATGTTCAACAGTTCATTAAAGTGTTCTCTCCATCTGTTTACTTTTTCTCCCTTCTCCACTAGTAATCTACCATTTTTATCTTTCACACCCCCACTGACTTCGTTGGCACCCTGTCTAGCTCTCTTTACCTCCTTCCAGAACATTTTCTTAC
>JAGKTI010008287.1:22413-34080 GCA_018397915.1 Birgus latro | reverse complement strand
GAGCATCCCTGACGGAACCTATACTGACGATCAGAAAAAAGATTGGGGACTTGATTACCCCCCCCCCCCGTGAGTCTAGCTGTGGGCATAGTCTTCACAGCCTGTTCCCAAGGCCCAGTAATCTTCCTACATACCCTACACTTCCACATGTCACCACTTCGTCATTAATGCCCACCGTCCATATTGCTAGGGCTGTTTCATACAGGACTGGTGTGTTGGTATTAGCTGGGGTTGTATGACATGTCAGTGGGTTGTCTGGTAGATCAGTAAAGTCTGCTTTTATTAAAATTGAATCCTTAAACTGTTCGTTGTCCCAGCCAGGATTCAAACCCGGGTCTATTAGGACTGCAGGCCGTCTCATCGATTCAGCCACTGCCTCCCCCCAGGGTTGTACTAATAGTTTGTTAGTGTTGTGGTGAGGGGGGCCAGATTGAGGTGATTAGAGCATATTAAGAGGATGGAAGATGACAGATGGGTGCAGAAGGCGGGAGTTGTGAATATTGAGGGTTTGATTGAGAGAGAGAGAGACCAAAAAAGACCTGGGATGACATTGTAGGGTGTGACCTCAGGGATAAGGGACTGAGTAGAGAGACAGCCAGAGATCAAGCAACAAAAAGAGCTGCCATTAAGTGACCACATCTGACTCATGAAAGTATGTTTGAGCCTTTATATAGTTACTTTATGTGATAAACTTAGGAGCAGTGTGAGTTACTTAGCATGAAGCATATGATGTAAATTAATGTAAAGTACATTACATGAAGAAAAAATAATTCATGATGCCATTCATGCAAGTTTCCCATCAGCTGCCGAGATATCGTAGCATGTGAAAAACCCTGTTATTTTTTATATTTAAAAACCTTTAAATCGGTGACTAGAAGAGTTGATTCAACACCATATGGCCTTTGATTTAAAAAAAAAGAAAAAAAAAATTGTAACAAGGCTTGTAATCTCTCTCCGAGTATTTTTTCTTGAAGGGAGGAGGAAGAAGGTATTCCTGAAGATGATGAAAACAAAGGTAATTAGATGGGCACTCAGTGGGGTGTATCTCTCCGACAAGGGTAACGTAATTTCCAAACCACTCCCTATAATGGGTTAGGTTTTCTCATCACTGATTAGAGTTAAAAAGTATTTTCTGGATCCAGAATCTATAATATGATCTGGATTAGTCCCAGAAGTTAATTGATTGTTCCCTGGGACATGGGCCATCTACCCACCATATTTAGTTCAAATCTCTCTCTTAGTTTTGAGTAATCCTGCTAACAAACAAACAGACTAACAAAGAAACTAACAGGGGTGAAAACATTCTCTCCTTGGAGAGAATGAAGGTGAAGTACTGCTGAAGGAGACTAAGAGAAGGAGCAGATTTTTAATAAAGTTTTGTTTCTAGTAGCAGCCGTGGCTCAGTGGGTTAGAGCGCTCCGCTCTGGCTGTAGGGTCGGAGGATCGAATCCACCCAAGGGTCATTGGTAGACATCAGGAAGGGCATCCGGTCATAAAATGCTACACGCTCCAATCCAAAAAGGCCGACGCATGCATGCGTGTTGCAGCCTTCACAAACGAAGCGAAGCAAAGCAAAGGGGGGATATGAGAGCAATAAAAAGTATGCCCTCCATATCCTAGGCCTAACCGTGAGGCAGTGAGGGTCTGTGCAGAAGAATTTGCTAAGCTTGTTAAATCAGGCTAGAGTAGATTTTTAAAACTGATGACCTTGGGTTGTGGTGAAAAAAATGATGTGTAGGACCTATACACTGTATTTCTAAGGAGAAAAATGGAGCACTGGGGTTTAAGGTGACAAAAGATCAGGTTTCAGTGTTACTAAGCAACAGTGCTGCTTACCACATAATTAAACCCATGCTGCAGCACACGACCAAATGACCATGTACATTTCAAAGAGGGCTGTGCTTCTCCTTTCTGTATTGACCAATCCAATAAGAAGATCTGGAAGAATTATGCAGATAACGCTGTGGTCCTTGCTAATAGTGAACAGGAATTTTGTAGACAGGAGCTGGGTTTTGTTGCAGATAGGTATACATGTGAGTAAAGTAATAGTTCATAAGAAAGTAGGTAACTATCAATAAATCTCAGTGTGATGTGGTGGTGAATGGAGAGAGACTTCAGTTTGGCATGGGAGTTTAAATACCTCAGTGCAGTAATAGAAAAGAGAGAGAGGTCTGCACAGGAAGTGGAAACTTGAGTGGCACATTGCAAGGAAGGTGGCTGATACTATGAAAATTATGATAGTAACCAGAGCTCTGAATATGTAGACTGAAAGAGGATTACCAGTACATGAAGGCAGTTAGTGTCCACATTAACTTGCAGGTGTGAGCAAGAGGTATGGCATGAGAGTGAAAAGTCTAAAGTAAGAGCATGGCATTGGAATCATTGAAGAATGTATGTGGAGTGTATATAGTGGATAGGATTTTAAAAAAAAAAATGTAATCTGCATAAGTTGTAAGGTAGTCTGTTGATAATATAGTAAAAGAAGGTGTGCATAGATAGTACTGTGATCTCTAGGTTATCGCGCATACTGTAATTGGTACCGTGGCTAGTGCTTGATAATGAATTGGTACTGGGCACCCCACTTGCAAACCCAGATTTTCCCATTTACAGCAGTTTAGACCTACTAAATACATACATACTGTTATGGTAAGTATCAGAACAGAAGATTATGAGAGGAGCATAATAAGGAATAAACATGCACCATGTAGAGACCTGAGATGGGCTCGAGGTAAGGGGTTCTGAGGCTAAGGTGTGGAGAGTTAGTAGTCTCCACCACCTGGAATTAACTCCTCGTGTAGGTCCTCATCTTTGAATCCCACAGGTACATGATAACAAAGTTTTTGGTCCCAAAATTCCAAAATACAGTAATGGCAGGAATGCATATTTTCATCTAGCAGTGATGATGAAAACTGTGGTAACCAAGGGATCACTGTATAATGCAATGGATGTATATAGGGTAGTAAAAAGGGGATACGTGAGTGATGGGAGAAGGTGTGATATGAGTTGGTTGGATTTAGTGAAAATGTGTGTAAGGAAGTAAGTATGAAAATTGGTGAGGCTAGGGAATTGACAGGGGAGAAGAATTAGTTGGCTGATTTACATACAGAGGAGTACATGACAGCCATTTGGCACCTTTGACACTTGATAGTCAGTGAATTGACTTTATGTAGGGGGGCTTATGTTAAATGCATCTGTAAAGAAAAATATCAAAAGACTATGTGCAGATGGTTAGGCCTGTAAGGTAAGGCCAGGATTTTGATGATGTGAATGATGTGCATGGTTGTCTGATCCATTTCACTAGACATGTTTTTGATAGTTCCTCCTTTATGCTTTCTTGTTCCTTGTTTCCTTACTTCTACTTGGGAACCTCATTGTTGATGAGCGGGGGAAGTTGTTGAGGCATTCAGTAGGAGGTGGGTGGATGTGGCATGTTTGCAGGAAGTCCGGTACAGGGGTGGATCAGCCAGAAAGATTGTTGGGAAGGATTTCTACTATAAGTTGTTTTGGTAGGGGGGAACTGACGGATATGGGGGTGTGGGTGTGATGGTTGTGGAGAAATGGGTGGAATATGTTATGAATGTTATGAGAGTAAGTGATAGGATATTAGTAGTGAAAATTTTGATCGGTAGGAAAATGATTTCAGTTATATCAGCATATGCTCCACAGGTAGGATTGGATGATGCAGAGAATGATAGGTTTTGAGATGATTTAATGTGTGTAGTAAGTGGTATGGGCGATGATGAGGTATGGTTCTGGGAGGGGATTTAAATGGTCATGTGGGTGAAGCAGCTCAAGGTTATGAAGGAGTCCATGGAGGATGTGCATATGGTGTGAGGAATGTGGAAGGGGAAAGAATACTCGAGTTTGGGGAGGCTATGGACATGACGGTGTGCAACACACATTTTAGAAAAAGAATGAGTCGGTTGATTACGTACGAGTCCGGGGGAAATAGTAGTCAGATAGATTATTTTCTGGTCAGGAGGGTTGATAGGAGGTTAGTGAGGGATGTTAAAGTTATAGGAAGCGAGGAGTGTGTGCAGTAGCACAAACTCTTGATTTGTGACGTGGTGCGTAAGGAACGAGTGATGAGAAGGAGGATATATGTACCTAGGAGGAAAATATGGAAGCTGGGAAACCAATCAGTAAGGGTTGCCTTTTATAGTGAGATGAGGAGAGTGGTGGCTGAACAGGGAGCTGTAGATAGAGGCGTTAATGAACAGTATAGAGCCCTTAAGAACAATCTCTTGAGAGTTACCAGTGCAATATGCAGTTGGACAAGAGGCCTACCAAAGACATAAAGTAACTTGGTGGTGGGATGAGGGTGTAGAAGCCGCAGTTAGGGAGAACAGAAGGCTTTTCCGGGAATGGAAGAAGGGTGGTAACATGGAGGAGTACTTGGCTGCCAAACACAGGGCTAGAAGAGAGGTATACAGGGCGAAGTCTGAGTCAAAGAGACCTTTACTTGATATCATGGAGAAAGGAAAAATATGATTTTTAGGATGGCAAATCAGGTGAAGAGGGATAATCGGGATATTGTAGGTGAGCAGTGTGTGAAGAATGATGAAGGAAGGGTAGTGGTGAACAGTGGGGATATTAAAGATGCATGAAGAGAGCATTATAGCCGGTTGTTGAATGAGAAGTTTGATTGGGATAGGGAAGGTTTGGAGCCAGCAGATCCAGTGTTTGGCCCTTGGCCTTTGATTGACGTTGCTACTGTGAGTGAGGCAATAGGCAGGGTGCGAGTGGGGAAGGCAGCAGGTGTGTCTGGGTTGACTGCCGAAATGTTGAAGGCCTCAGGAGATATTGGAGTGAGGATAGTCACTGACATGATAAATATGATTATATATGAGTGTGTTGTCCCAGATGATTGGCCAAATAGTGTAATTGTAAATGTGTACAAAAGGGAGGGTGATGTCCTGGAAAGGGGAAATTACAGAGGTATGAAGCTCTTAGATCAGATAATGAAAGTAATGGAGAGAGTTCTAGAAGGTATGATTAGAGAAAGAGTGAATATCAGTGAGATGCAGTTTGGGTTTATGCCAGGCAGGGGGACCACTTATGCAATGTTCATTGTTCGACAACTTCAGGAAAAATATATTGGAAAGAAAAGGGAATTGTATTTTGTTTTGGTTGATTTGGAAAAGGCCTTTGACAGAGTCCCTAGAGAGGTGGTGAAGTGGGCAATGAGAAAGCTAGGGTTGAAAGAGTGGCTGGTTAGGGTGGTTATGGCCATGTACGTGGGTGCTCGCACCCAGGTAAGAGTGAATAGAGTTTTGAGTGATGAGTTTTCCGTGAATGTTGGTGTCCATCAGGGGTCAGTTTTGAGTCCCTTGTTGTTTATCATGGTGCTTGAAGCCCTCTCACGTGGCTTCGGAGATGGACTCCCTTGGGAGATGTTGTATGCTGATGATTTGGTGTTGATTGCAGAGAATGAAAAGGAGGCGGAGGAAAAATTTAAGAAGTGGAGAGAAGGTATGGGGCACAAGGGCTTAAGGGTAAATAAAGATAAAACAAAAGTGATGATATCTAGGGTTGGTGGTGGTACAATCAGAGGAGAGGGAGAGTGGCCATGTGCAGTTTGCCACAAGGGTGTGGGAAGTAATTCCATCTTGTGTAGTGTTTGTGATAAATGGGTGCACCAAAGATGAAGTGGTATTAGAGGTAGACTGCGAGATAATGCTGATTTCATGTGTGCGGCGTGTGGGGGAGAGCAGGTGGAGATTGTTAGGCGTGAGAGGGTTGAACTTGCTGGTGAGTCTCTTGAGTGTGTGGAGGAGTTTTGTTATTTGGGAGACATGTTATGTGCCGGAGGTGGGGCTGGAGTTAGCTCGGTTGCTAGGGTGAGAAGTGGTTGGAAGAATTTCAAGGAGCTGTTGCCTCTCCTGACACTGAGAGGACTCTCCTTACGTGCTAAGGGGTCTTGTATGCAGCATGTGTTAGGAGTGTGATGCTGTATGGTAGTGAGACCTGGGCAGTAAAGGAAGAGGGTATTCGCAGGTTTAAACGTACAGAAATGACAATGATTAGGTGGATGTGCAGTGCGTCCCTGCGTGCAAGGCCTGGGGGGGCTGGGTTTACGATGGAAGAGTTGAGAGGTAGGATGAGATTGGAGTGTATTGGTGTTGTGATGATGAGATATAGGCAGATGTGGTTTGGACATGTGGAAAGGATGGGGGATGATAATTGGGTACAGAGGGTGAGAATTGTTAATATTGGGGGAGGGGTAGACCGAGAAAGAATTGGGACGATGTCATTAAGTGTGACT
This sequence comes from Birgus latro, assembly GCA_018397915.1. NCBI lineage: Eukaryota > Metazoa > Arthropoda > Malacostraca > Decapoda > Coenobitidae > Birgus > Birgus latro. The sequence goes on along the minus strand of JAGKTI010008287.1, from coordinate 27,815 downwards.
CAAGAGTTAAGTGACTGAACAGGGAGGCTGCCAAAGATCGAGCAACCTGGAGAGCTGCCATTAGGTGACCAAGGCCGACGCATGCAAGCATGTTGGAGCCTTCAAAAACGAAATGAAACGAAACGATGATGATGAAGATGCATGCATACAATGCATTTAGTCCTGTCACTTGCAATTGCTGGTCTACCTGTATTGCATTGTATAAGCTCTGCAGGCATACCTCACACATTAAGATTAGATGGCCAATAATGGCAGTGCTAAAAGAATTAACACACTTTTATCTACATATAGCCAGATGCCTTAGTCCTATATGAGGTGTCCACAAACAAATTGCCTCCAGGCCACCCTGTCTTCTGCCATTTGACTGCCCTCCCTTCAATTCACTTCTTTCTCTCAAATATACCTTCATTTCATCCCTCGATCTCATCCTTGCTGTCTCCTCCCCGTCTTCTCCTCCTCCTCCTCACTCACACACTCTTCTAGTTAGTCTTTCATTCACCATCCTCTCCACTTGGCCAAACCATCTCAGAGCATTTCTGTTAATGCTTTCAGTCACAATTACATCAATGTCAAAGTGCTCCTTTACTTCCTCATTTGTCTGTCTCTCTCTTCATGCATCTCCACAATTCCATGAGATAATTCATATCCACAGCTTTCGCTCTTGACTTGTGTCCTTTCAACAGGATCCAAGCTTCATATCTGTACGTTTGAGTGGGGATCACAATACATGTACTGTCATCCAGCACCCTTTTTACTTCCGAGCTTCCTCTTGTATTCCTTATCACTGCTTTCATTGAACCAGCAATGCTGCACCTTTTAAGCACTTTGTCCTCTATGCTTCCATCCTTAGTCATCACACTACGTAAATATTTTAATGCACTCACGTGCTCCATTTCCTGACTGTCGAGCCTCACTTTGCATTCTGTAACTTCATGTCTCTCAAAGACCATATCTGTTCTCATATCTACAGTCACTTTTAAATTTTGTTTCTTACCCTCCCAGACTCATACACCAAGCTTGCAGCTCGAATACATTTTTCATTAAAAATAAAGTATCATCAGCAAACTGCAGTATAGAAAGTTTCCAAACCCAACTCTCTGTCATTCAAGACACATCAGAATCCACAGCCCTGCCTTGTATCTCTTCTACCTCCATCCATTTATATATTGTGGTGATTAATTTGATGAGTTCTGAACACACGTGGTAGTGTAGCATTGGAGGCCACCAATGGGGACTCTGCGTACCACACCGAACAGCTTATCCCCAGGACGTAAGGACAAGGACGCTGCCAGCTATCCAAGGAACAACAACAAATTGCCAACCAAGTCTTGCCTTGCATCTCAAACCACTGCCAATCAATGTAATAACTGAAATGAAACTTAACAAATCAGTCATTGGTCTGGCCAGAATTCAAACTCAGGCCCCTGCGCTGCAAACAAGGGCACGCTACCACTGAGCCTAACAGAGGATCACCGCTTTGGCTGTGGCCAATGCGGGTATTTATAGACACCATTACATTAACCCTAAATACTTGAAGCATTACATACATTATAACACACTACTGTAAATAACTGGGTAAATGTGTTAAGGACACAAAACATAAAACTCAGACTTGAGAATCAATGACTTAAAAATAACCTGCTAATTTAGCTGATGACAAAAACCCCCTGAGTATATATATTAAAAAAGGAAAAAATTCTACTAAAAAAAAAAAACTCCTTTATTCTACGATAGAAATCTGGAGTACGTAACACACTGTCACTGGGAAATATCTCTCTGACCTGCCTTTATTGGGATCTTGGAGACCCTTGAGTTAGTGCCCCACCCCGTAAAACAACTAATTAAAAATACGAACAAGAAGCCTCGGACAAGGAATGACCAAAAGTTGACGAAAATGGACCGGACAGAGGACGTGGTAAAGATTGCAACGTGGAATGTAAGGGGTATAAATGATGAGGTAAAAGAGAGAGAGATTGTACAGATGCTTGAGGGTGCAAAAATGGGTATATGTGGAATAACTGAAACTAAATGGCGAGGTGAGTGTGTGAGAGAATGGGAGTATGGATGGGGTATATGCGCGGGAGTAGGTGAGAATGAGAGGGCGAAAGAAGGAGTGTGTATTGCTGTGAGCAACAATTGGAAGGAGAATGTAAGAGAGTATGGATCAGGTGGGTCAAGGATTGTGTGGGTAAGAGTGAAAGTTGGACTACACATGTGGGCAATTGTGTGCGTGTATGCGCCAATGCAAGATCGTGTAAGTAGAGTGAGAGAAGAGTTCTGGACAAATGTGGAAGCCATCTTGGAAAAGTTTGAAAGGAATGAGAGAGTGTTTCTGATTGGAGATATGAATGGAAAAGTATGGAATGAGAAGGTGGATGGAGTGGTTGGTGAGTGGGGTGTGCCTGCAGAGATGGATGAGAATAGCAGTGCTTTAATGGACATTTGTGCCGGGTGGGGGTTGATGTTATCTAATACCCTCTTCAGGCACAAAATGATCCATAGGTATATATGGCGAGTGGTGAGAAGGGTGTACGGTGGAATGAATGAACGGAAGGCAATGATTGACTGTGTGTGGGGATGAAAGGATGAGAAGATGTGTAATGGTTGCAAGAGTCTGTAGAGGTTGGAGGAGTGGACTTTCTGACCACCACTTGGTGGTGGCCAGAATCAGAATCCAAACAAGATGGAGGAAGAGAAGAAGGGAAGGACAGGAGGAAGTATTTCTTACAAGGAGGGTAGAAAAGTTACAAGAGGATGGAATAAAGGCTGAATATAAAAGGGAAGTGGAGGAGCGATTGGGTAACTATAGATTGGAGCAGATGGGGGATGTGGAAGGTGTGTGGGTTCATGGAATGTGGGAAGTTTGAGAGGAAGAGCAGGGGAAGTCGTTGAGGCTTTCAGTAGGAGGTGGGTGGATGTGGCATGTTTGCAGGAAGTCCGGTACAGGGGTGGATCAGCCAGAAAGATTGTTGGGAAGGATTGCTACTATAGGTTGTTTTGGCAGGGGGGAACTGACGGATATGGGGGTGTGGGTGTGTTGGTTGCAGAGAAATGGGTGGAATATGTCATGAATGTTATGAGAGTAAGTGATAGGATATTAGTAGTGAAAATTTTGGTCGGGCAGAAATTGGTTTCAGTTATATCGGCATATGCTCCACAGGTAGGATTGGATGACGCAGAGAAGGATAGATTTTGGGATGATTTAATATGTGTAGTGAGTGGTATGGGTGATGATGAGGTAGTGGTTCTGGGAGGGGATTTAAATGGTCATGTGGGTGAAGCAGCTCAAGGTTATGAAGGAGTCCATGGAGGATGTGCATATGGTGTGAGGAATGTGGAAGGGGAAAGAATACTCGAGTTTGGGGAGGCTATGGACATGATTGTGTGCAACACACATTTTAGGAAAAGAATCAGCCGGTTGATTACGTACGAGTCCGGGGGAAATAGTAGTCAGATAGATTATTTTCTGGTCAGGAGGGTTGATAGGAGATTAGTGAGGGATGTTAAAGTTATTGGAAGCGAGGAGTGTGTGCAGCAGCACAAACTGTTGATTTGTGACATAGTGCTTAAGGAACGAGTGATGAGGAGGAGGACATATGTACCTAGGAGGAAAATATGGAAGCTGGGAAACCAATCAGTAAGGGATGCCTTTTATAGTGAGATGAGGAGAGTGGTGGCTGAACAGGAAACCGTAGATAGAGGCGTTAATGAACAGTATAGAGCCCTTAAGAACAACCTATTGAGAGTTCTATCTCTCTATCTATCTATTGCCAGACGCCTCAATCCCGCACGGGGTGGCCACAAACAAATCGCCTCCATGTCACTCTGTCCCCTGCCATTTCACTACCACGCATCCAACTCACACCCCCCTGTCTCATATACCTCTCCACTCCATCCCTCCATCTCATCCTCGGCCTCCCCTTCCCTCTCGCCCCCTCCATCTCACTCACATACACTCTCCTCGTCAATCTTTCACTCTCCATCCTCTCCACATGCCCAAACCACCTTAACCTGTTTCTCCTAACGCTTCCCATCACGTCCACAACCACACCACAACGCTCCTTCACTTCCTCATTTGTTAGTCTGTCTCTCCATGTGACTCCACATGCTCCTCTCAAATAACTCATTTCCACTGCTCTCACTCTTGACTTCTGTCCTTCCAACAGGGTCCAAGCTTTACTTCCATATGTCAGAGTTGGTATCACAATACTGTCATGTAACAACTTTTTCATTTCCATGCTCACCTCCCTGTTTCTTATCACTGCTTTCAACGAACCAGCAACCTTCCTTCCCTGCTGTACCCTTTTGAGCACTTCACCCTCCAGACTACCATCCTTACTCATCTCACTGCCCAAGTACTTAAATTCACTCACATTCTCCATTTCCTTCCCATCCAATCTCACTGTACACTCACTGGCTTCACTTCTCTCGAAGACCATCACTTTACTCTTCCCCACATTCACCTTTAGATTCCGTTTCTTACACACTCTCCCAAACTCATCTACCAAGCCTTGCAGCTCCCCTTCATCTTCACTCAACAACACAGTATCATCTGCAAACAACAGTACAGGGAGTTTCCAAACACTGCCCTCTCTCACTAGGGCCGCTCCAACATCCACTGCCCGACCTTGTATCTCTTTTATAACCCCATCCATATACAGATTGAACAACCATGGAGACATGACACATCCTTGTTTCAATCCAACCTTCAAATGGAAAGATTCACTCAGTTTGCCATCCACACGCACTGCAGCCTTAGCACCCTCATACATACTCTTCACTGCCTTCAACAACTTCCCATCCACTCCATATATTCTTAATACCTTCCACAAACCTTGTCTATCCACCCTGTCATATGCTTTCTCCAGATCCAAAAAGGCTGCATACAACTTCTTGCCCTTCTCTAGAAACTTTTCCACTAAGGATCTAAGAATTAATATCTGGTCTACACAACCTCTTCCCTTCCTAAAACCTCCTTGTTCTTCTCCAACTAATTCCTCAGTAATTTCCCTAACTCTGTCAATAAGTATCCTACCATATATTTTTCCTATTACACTGAGAAGGCAAATGCCCCTATGATTACCACACACTGCTTTTTCCCCTTTTCCTTTGTACAGAGGAATAATTATACCTGACTTCCAATCCTCCGGGACTCTACCCTCCTCCCAAGCCAATCTGCACACCTTCCACATCCATTCTATTACTATCTCTCCCCCATGCTTCAGCATTTCACCACACACTCCATCAATTCCTGGGGCTTTCCCCATTTTAACTTTCTTCATTGCTTCCACCACTTCCATCCTGGTGATTTCTTCCTCTCTTCTCACAACCCTCCTTCTCCCTGCCATTCCCCAGCCACTTATACTTGCATTACTTTCATTCTCTATGTTCAACAGTTCATT
>JAGKTI010008286.1:19470-34083 GCA_018397915.1 Birgus latro | reverse complement strand
GTGTGTGTGTGTGTGTGTGTACATACTCGTATGTGGAATCTTTAAGAACAGAATTTAACGTTCTGAATTCTATGATGTCTTTTAAATAAATTTTTATTTTCAGTAATCAACATTCTTCAGCTCAGACGAGCTTTTCCTAAATGAAAATGTTCAACATAGGTAACCTCTTGATGAGTTGTGAACACATCTGTTTTCGTGTAAAACCATTTAATAGCAGCAAAACTTTAAAAATGACGTACTCGGATTGAAGAAGTTAAACGGTATCATGATTGTTCAAGTATAAAACAATGATTTATTTAGATTTTATTCTTTTAATTTACAAACAATTCTGTCTAGGTCTGGAGAGTCATCTGGAACTTGTTGCAGTTTAACTTTACAGTGGCTTCAATAAACTTCTCTGACCCTGTCGTGGTGACTAAATGGCACTACGACAGGGCAGACTGGGGGTTCTCCAAAAATTTTTCATGGATGTTCCTTGGACCTCCTTTTTTTTTTCTTTTTTTTTTTTTTATCTCAAGAGGCAAACTCCACATTGAGCCACATACAGGATTTCATTAAAGTCGGCATGGAAACATTCATTCCCCATGATAGTAACCGAAAAAGATGTAGTTCACCTAGATGGTTTGACCGCAATTTTGCTAGAGTAACAGAAAATAAAACAATAGCTTATTACACTTATACAAGGACCAAAACTAAGGAAGCCATTAACTATTAAAGAAATATCAGAAACCAAGCCAAAACTATTATCAATCTTTCTAAATCAAACTTTCTTCATAGACAAGCTAATAAACCACTAAACATCCCAAACGATAACAAAATATTCTGGTCTACCCTTGATTCATTCAAATCTAACTTCACTACCACATCTTCCATTCCACCATTACATTCCCCCAATGGAAATATAGTGAGTGACCCACGTGGAAAAGCCAACCTTCTTGTTGATATTATTTCAACAAACTCAACCCTAAATACAGAAAATCAAAATATTCCTCTACTTGATTTTGATTCCCCTCAAATACCCCCTTTTAAGATTCACACAAGATACGTACAAGCTGTATTACAGAATCTCTCAGTAGACAAAGCTACTGGCTCAGATGAAATTCCTTCAGTAACACTTAAAAATTGCTCCCCAGTATTGGCTCCTGTATCGGCTAAATGTTTTTGCTTATGTAAATGTACCTCAAGTTTTCCAGCCTCTTGGAAAGAAGCAAATATCCATCCTGTTCCTAAAAGGGGGGCCACTTCTGATCCATCAAACAATAGACCAAACGCTATAACTTCCGTTCTTGGTAAAGTTCTTGAGACACTAATAAACAAACACATAATCGAGCACCTAAAAATCAACAAATTAATCACTGATCGACAGTATGGATATAGATAAGAACGATCAACTGTTGACATTGTTTGCCTTCTTATCCATCAGATTAACAAAACAACAGACCAGCAGGGTGAAACACACACAATAGCACTTGATATTTCAAAAGCATTTGACAGGGTATGGCATCGGGCCATACTGTCTAAGATGTCACACTATGGCCTTGCATCACTGGTTCCTCTAATTTCTTCTTACATTCATAATAGAAAAATTCGGGTCATGGCAGGTGGAAATTATTCCCACTTTCATTCCATAGATGCTGACGAACCTCAGGGATCAGTTTCGGCCCCAACCCTCTTTCTCATTCATATAAATGACCTCCTATCTGTCACCCACAACCCAGTACACTCGTATGCTGATGACCCGACACTTCATAGTTCTTTCACATTTAGTACCTCCTTTACACAATCTGATATTATAAATTCCCAAATAAACACAGCAATTTCTCTGAACCAGGACCTTTCTAAAATCAATCAATAGGGACAAACAAATCTGGTCTCATTTAATGCTCAGAAAACCAAATACATTGATTTCTCCAACAGAAAGAATCCCTCAGACTCCCACATAATATTGAATGATGTCAATATTCCTATATCAGCTACAATTGATATCCTAGGTGTCACACTAAACACCAACCTAAGCTGGACAGCTTATGTTAAATCCCTTGCTAAGAGTGCTTCTAAAAAATTGGGACTTCTGTATAGAGTTCGTGAATTCTTCACTGACTAGCAGTGGGGCACAATATATAAAAGTCATGTGCGTTTTCAGATCGAATTCTGTTCGCCACTGTGCAGTGGAGGTGGAGCGGTTGCACTGAGGCAGTTGGACAAAATTCAGAATAAAGCCATTAGATTAGTCAATAATCCTGCCATTAAGCACGACCTTACTTCATTATCAGTACTAAGAGATGTTGCATCTTTAGCATTATTTTACCGATATTTTTACCGTAAGTGCTCTGACAAACTTGCTTCAATTGTGCCTCCCCTTCACATTTTCTCCGGAAATACCCGAGCTGCTGGGAGAACCCATGAACTTACACTCTCTCCCCCGCAATGCAGAACCTCTGCTTACCAAAATTCATTTATCCCCAGAATTACTGCTCTCTGGAATTCACTTCCTGGGAATTGCTTCCCACAAACATTTAATCCACTTTTATTTAAATCCGGATGTTATAAATATTTTATGAATGGAGGATGCCTTCAGGCAAATAGACTTTTTTTTTTAAATTTCCTTTGTTTTTCCTTCCTCCAATCATCGTCTCTTCAAAAAAAAAAAAAAAGCTATACAGGTTAAGTGAATTAAATAAGAACAACATGAGTGTCACATCCTCAAGATGAAGGAATCTCTCTTTCTCTCTCTCTCTCTCTCTCTCTCTCTCTCTCACTTCTGTAACTAAAGTAAATCTACTAATAGCATATCTGCAACACTTCAGAAGCGCTGTACGGTTTGTGTGTGGTCTGTGTATGAATGTAAGTATGTATCAGTTATTCAGTTTCTTATTTTGCCCACCAGGACAGTCTCGAGATCGCCCTTGAAGGCTTCAACATGACTCCTAGAATCACAGGCTGCCAGGTGGACAAGCCTGATTTAGACTTCACTGCTGCTGACATTAGTTTTATGTGAGTAGCTACTGCTTATGTATATCGCATATTCTAGGAGATTTCAGTGTTCACCACCTCCTTTGGCTCTCCTCTCCTTTCACTGATCCACCTGGTGAACAAGCCTACATCTTTTCTATCATTAATGACCTAGAGCAGCTTGTACAGCACCCTACCCGTTTCCCTGACCGCCTTGGAGAGAGTTCCAACATACTTGACCTTTTCCAAACAACTAATCCTTCTGCTTACATTGTTAATCTTTTCTCTCCGTTGGGCTTCTCCGATCATAACCTTATTACCTTAACCTGTCCTATCGCTCCGGTACGGCCTGTGGACCCTCCAAAGAAACGCCGCCTGTGGCACTTTGGAGCTGCAGATTGGGAGGCCCTCAGGCAGTACTTCTTTGATTTTCCTTGGAATGATTATTGCTTCCATGACCGGGAGCCATCTGAGTGTGTCTTGCGCATTACGGAGGTTATTCTCTCGGGCATGGAAGCATACATTCCTTTCTCATATCCTCTGACTAATGCAAGAAAGCCTTGGTTTAATCACGCTTGTTCTAATGCTGTCCGCAACAAGGAGAGGGCCTATAAGAGGTACCGAAGCCAACCCACCCCTGAATCACATCTTTTATATATTTCTGCCCGGAATCGTGCTAAGTCTGTTCTTCGCTCTGCTAAAAATAATTTCATCCGTGCTAAATGTTCTCAACTCTCCAACTCGAATTCTTCTCTCTCCTTCTGGCACCTTGCCAAAAACCTTTCTAACAACTTTACCTCATCATCCTTCCCTCCTCTTTTCTACTCTGATGGCTCTGTAGCTATTTCTTCTACTGATAAAGCAGATCTCTTCACCCAGACTTTCTCCTCCAATTCCACCTTAGACGATTCCGGTGCTGTTCCTCCATCACTTCCCCCCTCTGACTTCGTCATGACTGACTGACATTATAATTTCTTCAGCTGATGTATTTTCTGCCATCACTGGTCCCAATACTAACCAGGTATCTGGGCCTGATGGAGTCCCTCCTGTTGTCCTCAAAAACTGTGTTTCTGTGCTTACACCCTGCCTAGGTAAACTCTTTCGCCTTTGTCTCTCAACTTGTACCTTTCCTTCTTGCTGGAAGTTTGCTGTCATTCAGCCAGTCCCAAAGAAGGGTGACCATTCCCAACCCTCTAACTATCGTCCAGTTGCTTTAACATCCTGTGTCTCAAAAGTTTTCGAGTCAATTCTTAACAGAAAAATTTTTAAACATCTTTCCTGTCACAACCTTCTTTCTGATCATCAGTATGGGTTCCGTCAGGGACGCTCCACTGGCGATCTTCTCATCTACCGTTCACACTCCTGGTCATCCTCATTTCGGGACTTTGGCGAAAGCTTTGTCATTGCACTTGACATCTCAAAGGCTTTCGATCGAGTCTGGCATAAATCTATAATTTCCAAACTGCCCTCCTACGGTTTCTATCCTTCTATCTGTGCCTTCATCTCTAGCTTCCTTTCTGGTCGTTCTATAGCCGCTGTTGTAGACGGCCATCGTTCTTCTCCTAGACCTATCAACAGTGGTGTTCCTCAGGGCTCTGTCCTATCACCAACTCTCTTCCTTTTATTCATCACTGACCTTCTAAGCTGTACATCTAACCCTATCCACTCATATGCTGATGATTCCACCCTTCATCTTTCCATTCGGTTTCCGCAACATCCATCTCAGCAGTTACTTCAACAAAAAGGGATGTGACTATGGCACACCTAATATCTGACTTGGCTCGTATCTGTGATTGGGGTAAAAATAATCTTGTTATTTTTAATGCATCAAAAACTCAGTTCTTACACTTATCAACCCGATAAAATCTTCCTCAGGATTACCCACTAATGTTTAATAATGTCCAATTCAGTCCTGCATCATCCTTGAACATGCTTGGGGTTTCATTCTCTCGGGATTTGTCTTGGAAGAAACATATTACATCTCTTGTGAAATCTGCTTCCAAGAGATTAGGTGTGCTAAGCCGATTCCAAACTTTCTTTACCCCTGCACATTTGTTGACCTTGTACACGGATTTTATTCGCCCGTGTATGGAGTACAACTCTCATGTGAGGGGAGGCTCCCCACATGCAGCTCTTCTCGATAGGGTGGAGTCAAAGGCTTTTCATCTCATTAACTCTCCTTCTCTTACTGATTCCCTTCAACCTTTGTCTCTTCGCCGCACTGTTGCGTCTTTATCTCTCTTCTATCGCTACTTCAACAGTCACTGTTACTCTGAACTGTCTGCTTGCATCCCTCCACCTCTACGACGGGCACGTAGTACCCGTCTAGCAATAAACTCTCATCCCTTTTCTGTCCAACTCTCTAATGCAAGAGTTAACCGTTACTCCCAGTCCTTCATTTATGCAACTTTTCAACTCTGGAACTGTCTTCCTCTGTCTGTATTTCCTACTTCGTATGATCTCCAGCCTTTCAAACGCAGTGTGTCCAGGCATCTCGAAATGAACGGATCTTGAATTTGGCCTTCTTTTGTATTGTTTTTGCTTTTTCTGGGAAGGAACAGTATGCAGGCCTGTGGCCTTTGGTTCCTTCTTCCTTGCATAAAAAAAAGAAAAAAATATTCCAGATGCGGCAATACAAGATAATTGTTTAGAGAGCAGACTATTTCCTTATTTCTCTAAACTGCCTCTTTATAAACTACCCTTTTATGTATCTTGGAAGGCTCTCCGTGTTCCCCTCTACGTCAGTAGAACTTGAAGTTGCTGCTGATTAATATAACTATGTATTCCTCCAAGCCAAGGTTGGAATTTTTAATCAGGAGTAGTTGATTACTCGATTTGCAGGCATGATGTGCATTCCCTTCTTCTTGTCCAGGTTCAGTGGTATTTGCCACCATTCGGTCTGCCTCTTCTTTTTACCAAGTCCTTATGAAGTTCTGTTATTTTCCTGAATAATAAGGTACTGCCTTCTAGCTTTATGTCATCTGTAAATTTTGCACTGCAGCTGATGATATCCACATGTATATCATTGATGAATATGATTAACAATATTGTTCCTAGACCAAAGCTCTGAAAAATTCTAACAGTAACTTGTGTCCAGTCTGAGATTTCATTATTCACTAGCACTCTCTGGCGCCTGTCAATCAGCCAATTTTCAGTCCAGTCAACTACCCGTAAGTTTCCCTGAATTTCCAGTAAAGACGGTTTTGCCATCAACCTTCGATGAAATACTTTTTCAAACGTTGGTTGGAAGTCCAAGTAAAGAATGACTGTTGCTCGGCACTGATCACTTTTAGAAAAGCAAATAGTAGCGGTATTCAAAGTATTTAAACATGAATGATGTCGCCTGAAATAGCTATTTAAACATGAATGATGACGTCTAAAATCGTGCCTACAATTCCACCTCCAACTACGCCACCAACACCTTATCTACCACAGGTGTAAGGCTGTGTGAACAGCAATTTCATGGGCAATGGCAATCTCCCTTTTTAAAAATTGGCGTGGCATTGGTTTCCTTCCAGTCTGGTGTAACTTCTCCAATAGCCAGCGATTTTTTAAAGATGAAAGTCGGATGTAGGGTTATCTGGCCATTCACTTCTCGCTGGACTCTGGATAGGACCTGGAGATTTGTTGGCTTTTTATTTACAAAGACTGTTGGATACCACTGCTTTAGTGCACTAAACATTCTACAAAATCGTACCCTCATGGATTATGGATGCCACCTCCGACCTCCTCAGAGAGAGAGAGAGAGGAGAGAGAGAGAGAGAGAGAGAGAGAGAGAGAGAGAGAGAGAGAGAGCAGTAACAGGGTCAGAAAAAATAAGAGAGTTAGGAGAGTGAGGCAAAATAAAGAGTGAGTAGATGAGACAGGCAGAAGAACAGGAGATACATCCATTCTTTTCCGTGTTTCAGCTGTGTGGTGTCACTGTTGATGCTAGTCGTGTTGGCAGCCACCATCCTAGACATCACCATCTACTACTCTGGAAACTCCACTCTGGGTTCAGGTTCGTCTATTTCTCTAGCGTTTCTTTCCTACCATAGTTTAGAAAACTTTCGTCTTTTCAGTGTAATGAGTTATATTCTTGCTACCACCAGGAAAAACTCTATTACTGATGATGCCAGGAAGGCCTCACTGGCCCTTTACATTATATTCGTTATTTTATTAATACTAAGATGACTTTTGTGTCATAATTTTGCTGCTTATACACGACTTTAATCTGCTTGAGAAAACTCTTATATTAAATCTGTTCATGATTGCTTGTCTTCAGGTCCATTTAAGTACCTGCTACCATTCTCAGCTTACACCAACCTGTATAAGATGTTTAACCTCATCACCACCTCCTCCCCTTCCAACATAACCTGTCTCCATGGTATGAGGTGAGTCAACAGACTTCATTTACTGTTGCACAGGAATATACAACATTAATTTTGTTCTAACCTGACACCTTTCAGTTTGGGTGAAAGCCAAATGTAGTCAGAATAGATTCAATTTTTGACTAGTAACCATGCAGTGTTATTCGTAACTCATCATGCAGACTTATAGAATTTCTTGCAGCTGACAGTATTCAAGGCAAGGGAATGGCACAGTTTCGGCAGGTGAAAACAGGCCGACAATAAACGATTTATAGCCATGATGCATAATCTCTGCTCACATCTGGGTGACATGATGTCGAAGTCAGGCTTTTCCACCAAACGAATGACTGTCCTTGTGGTCTATAGCTTTTCTAGACCTTGCACTGTACCTCGCGTGGTCTAGAGATGTAAGTCTAACGCTGTACATCAGGCCTTTGTTCCTTGTGAAACCCTGAAATCCCTCCAGTCAGGGGTGGAATCTGAGGGCGTGCAAAATAATGCGGAAAATTGAGGGTACAACTGCACTTCAGAGTACTTTCACACTGGCTCGAAGTCGCCTAAAAAAAAAAAAAAAAAATAGATGTTCAGATAAAGTAATCAAGTCTAATTTTGTTTCACTGCATCATTTATATTTTATAAAAACTGTCACGAAGCCAATTGAGGTCTCTATAATGTAATCAGTATTAGTCAGGTGTGCTGGATCATGCACAGTTTTAGTTCTTTCGTCTTAATATGGCCAAGATTTTTGTCACTGTAAAACTTGCCTCATGTAGGTCAATGGCTGAAAAGACAATGCTTGAGATGTACATTTATTCCATAACACTACTTTTTAACTAGGATCATAGTCTGTTGTTGTCTAGTTACATTTCAGATATCACGATGGGCAAATCATGTTTTAGACCATGTAAAAGAAGCATTGTTCTCTTCCCGTGTCAAAACCTGCTGAAATTTTTAACCTTTTTATGAGTTCGACTCTGGACACAGGTCTTAACAGCCCGTTCCTTAATTAAAGCAAACATTCCTCCTACGTACCATGCACCTTCACATGTCACCACTTCTGTTCTAACACCCACAATTCATATCGAATATATGTTAAGGCTGTCTCATACAGGACTGGTGAACTGGTAGAACTGGGGGTGTTTTTACAGTACGTCAGTGGGCTTTATGTTGCAGCAGATCAGTAAATCAAATCCTTTATATTCTTCTCTGCTTCAGCTGGATTCGACCTCACGTCCATTGAGACAGAAAGACCACCTCTCTGCCGACTTGGCCATCACCCGTTTAAAGATTCAAGTGTGTCTGGGGCTCGCCTAGCCAGTTCTTGCTAAACTGCTCAGAAATAATAATACCTGTGTCTTTCACACTGTCTCAGAACTTCGTCGAACGTAATGAGGTCTTTCCTAAACTATATATTCCCTTTGGTCTGATGTTTTTTATTGATTTATTCTTCGTAATTTCTAACCATTTTAGTCAGCACGAGAAAGTTATCGAACTAGAGATGTAATACTCGTATAAAGCTTTGGTTTACCCTGCCACTACAAGAGGACCCCCAAGAGATGAAAAAGAAAATTCTGGATGTAGAAACAAGAAAAAATAACGTCACAACACTGAAGGAGTTAGGTACAGTCAGGCAGATTAGGACCTTATTTCATTAACTCAGAACCCAAGTGTGTAAAGGCGCCTTTGACTTGAACTTTGCCTTGGGATGACTGATTCAGTTATAGTGTCTTGAAACTGCAACAATACCTAACGGGATTTTGCTAAACTAACAACAAGTACTAAACGCGTGTAACAGCCTGTTCACACGATTAGCCGGCACCTATGGTGTTGGAGTATGGTAATAAAAAACAAAACTGGAAAATAATCATGTACACATGATGAATTGAAGCACCGTCCATGCTTCTGATCAGCTGTTAATAGAGTCATTCATCACCCTGAAATGAAACTGGTGAGGATTGAGCTCGGACACGACAGGTGAGCACTGATCATGTAGAAAAGTGTAAAGGAAAAATATTTGATCCTGACATGTGTCCTTGACAATGTGACTGATTGCTCTCAAATGGAACTACTTCATCCTTACCCGCCATTCAACCCATGGTCCAAGCTTGGTTCAGATTATGCCAAAAGTGTTTAAGTTGGTCCTGCCCTGTCTGTTTGAACTTTGACCCTTTTGTTCTGAAACCAGAGTATATATATCCTTGGCTAACATTAAACACATCAAGTTTGTTCCAAAGCGAATCAAACCTATTTGAGTTAAAGTGCCTCTGACCTTGCTGTGTGACCTTGCTTTCAAAACTGAATCACTTCATCCTTTCCTGTCTTTCAACTCATACCCAAGGATTGATCATATCTGCATCAAAACTGATACAAATGAAGTTTTTCTTGAACAATGATTTTTAACATTCTTCGGCCAAAAATATATCACTCATTCCTCAAAAGATCCTCACTCATTATGTCAAATCTGGTGAAATGCCATCTAATAATTTTTCCATATTCCTACCTAAGGCAGACAGACAGAAAAACCAGACCAAAAACATAAACCACTACCGCATTCTATCGCTGTTGTGACTATATTTAGGTGAGTCTAAATATCACTTCATCAGATAGCTGATGGTGAAATCGTTAGCCGATCCAGCCGGAAACTGAAAAAGAAAAAAAATAGTTTGACTTGCAAGCCGTTTAGACGCTTGAACAAACGTTGTTTCTCCTTTGCCCCATTCCAGCCACAGTGCAACTGGGGATCTGGATGAAAAATTAAGTGGTTGATTTCGTATTTAAGTAAAATTTGAAACTACCTGCTTAAAGGACCCTTATGTAGTCGATAGGTATTTATGTGATCCGTCTTCATTATTCTTAAATAGAGACAGACAACACAAAAGCTATAGCCTTCTCTTAAATTTTCTTTTTCAGTTTTTAGATGTGAAAACATCTCAAGCTGCAGCCCTAGCCAGCGACATCCAAAGGATTTTAATATCCTGGCTCATAATATTCATCAATCAATCGACCTATATGGAGAAACTCACGCAGTAGCCCTTGATATTTCCAAGGCTTTCGACAGAGTATGGCATCATTCCCTCCTGTCCAAACTCACTTGCTATGGACTAATGTTTTTTGTTCCTCTGCTTGCCTCATATCTTAACGACAGAAAAGAGTAAAAGCAGATGATGTATATTTCAATTTCCGCTAAATTAACGCCGGTGTGCCACAGGGGTCAGTTCTGGTACCAATCCTGTTCCTAGTTCATATTAATGATCTCTTATCTGTCACCCACAATTCCATACATTCATATGCATATGGCTCAACACTTCACAGTTCATTCACACTCAGACACCCATTTACAAAGTCAGATATCCCTAATTCTCAACTCAGCACCGCCATCTCCATAAATCAAGACTTATCTCTGATCAGTGAATGGGGACAGAACAACCTTGTCTCATTTAACGCTAGTAAAACCAAATATATACAATCTACTAATAGACAGATATTGCCTGATTCATATATTACCTTCAGTGCTACTAATATTCCCCTCTCCATAAATACTGAAATTCTCGGCGTCTCACTTAACAGTGCCCTCAGCTGGACCTCTCATGCCAGATCACTTGCTAAAACTGCTTCAAGGAAACTTGGACTATTATATATACAGAGTCCGAAACTTCTTCACCGACGAGCAGATAGCTATAATTTACAAAAGTCATGTGCGCCTTCAGCTTGAATATTGCTCACCCTTGTGGAATGGATGTTGAGAGGTTGCATTAAAACAACTAGACAAAATTCAGAAGAAAGCTGTGGGAATTATTAACCCTGCTATTACAAATAATTTACCTCCCCTACAAGTAAGAAGGAATGTAGCCTCCTTTGCATTATTTAACAGATATTTTTATGGGAAATGCTCAGGCGAAGTTGCGTCCATTGTGCCACCTCTCCATGCCTTCCCTCGTGCTACACGGGCATCTGGCAGCGCTCATGACTGGAATGTCACACTGCCATATTGTAGATGCCGCCTATCAGAATTCTTTTATTCCCCGAACTGCATCTCTCTGGAACTCGCTTCCTCAGAGTTGTTTCCCTCTAAACTTCAATCTACAGCTGTTCAAGTCCAACTGTTACAGATATTTCATAAATGGAGGACAAGAGTAAACTGGTGTATGGAGTTTTTTTTTAATTCATTTGTTTTTCATTCTTCTGTTCTGTTATTTCAAAAAAAAATAAATAAAAAGCAATCAGAATATTATATTACAAACTCTCCCTCCTGGCATTCACCCACCTGAGATGTTCTTAATTAGAGATGATCGAGTTCAATTAGCAGGGCTTTCGGAAGGTTATCATCTCAACCCGGAAGGTCAGCTACCAGCTTAGATTTGGGTTGGGTGGAATCCCATATGACACGTGCCCGACTTGCTGAATAGGTCCACACAAAATAACACATAAAAAAGCACTGCAGGAACATGCACACTAAGACGCGGTCACAACATCAATGTGTAGGGAACCTATGGGAGATCCCAGTGGGAGCAGTTGCTTACCTGCGGTCGATGAGACTGGTCGATCAGACAGTCTGGGGTTAAGCAACAACAACAACGAAACGCAAGGTGCTTCACTTTAGCGAGGCTTCATGTATTGCTTCATTGTTTCTCCTAATGACTTTCACACGCAATGCGCTACGCTATCTAATACTCGTTTGATATTTCACTCAGTTTCTCAACTATTTTTACAGGCAAACTGCCACATTTTGAAGAATCCCCTAATGGTGCTTCACTTATCGAAGCCGGATCTATTCAGTCCTTCAATACTTGTGGTCAACATAGCTAAACAACACGCTAAGTTGATTTTTTAACGACTTTTTAACATCTGTTTTTTTAACAAAGGCAGAAAGTGCAATTTTTAACTTGTTTAGTCAAATGACTTGTTTCTTCATTTATTCTTGCTGCCTCAAGATTATTTAATCTAAACTCGGAGAAACATTTCGATATGGACGGGGTAAAGTAGCCTAAGTGATCTCTTCAGTACACGAGTTCTTTTCTGAAATTTATGCAATAATGGAAATAAGGCAGAAGTAAAGAATTAATTACTAAGGCAAAAGGGTTAACCTTCTCGCAGTATTTCTGACCTTCTTAATTCATCATCATCCAATCGTTTGTTGTCCCATGAGGAGCGTAGAAGCCCGGGGCTAGGCAATTTGGTCCTGACGTTTAAGATGAGAGTGACCACCCTCACTCATCCCTGGGTGGCATTACGTGAGCAATAACCCCAACCAACCCTTGGATATAAACCTTTACCGGCTCAATCCGATTGGAACACTAATTACCCACTAAACCACCAGGCGCCATAATTTGGTTATATGCTTACCACTCAGCGTGCGAAATGGTTTCCTGGTGTACAGGAAACCATTAGGCTTGTCACTCAGTGTAGAGTCGCCCATAAAATTTCTAATTCCTCCCTACTTCCATTCTAATCCATCCTCTTGAGCTAGCCTTCTCTTCCGATGTTTCTAACCACAGTATTGTATCTAACTTTTTATGTGGTTTCTAACCTTGTCTTGCGATGTTTATAACCAATTCTTACGATGCTTCTATAAATCTCTTGCACTATTTCAAGCCTATTGTTATGATATAGGTAATCTTTTCTGGCAATATTTCTGTTTTTCTAGCAATATTTCAATCTTGCAATCTTCTAACGTTCTCTTTCGATATTTTTTACATCTTCTTACGATATTTGTAACCTTCCCTTACGATATTCCTAACCTTCTCATGTTATTTTTTACCTTCCCTCATTACATTTCCAACGTTCCAATACGTTTTTTTAACCCTCTCTTGCGATATTTCTTACCTTCTCTTAAGTTATTGCTTACCTTATCCTACGATATTTTTAATATTCCATTACGGTATGTCTAAACTCCTCCACATTCCCAGCCTTCCCTTACAATATTATAACTTTCTTTTTTGATAACAGTAACCTTCTCTTTCAATATTTCTAACCTTTTGAGATATTTAACCTCTTACGATATCTCTAACCTTCTCTTATTTCTAACCTTTTCTAACGATATTTCTATTCTTCTCTTACGATAGCATAATCCTTCTCCTACATATCTCGTCTTACGATATTTTTAATTTTTACAATATTTTCACCTCTTTCGAAATACCTCATCTCCTAGGATATTAAACATTCTCTTTAATTTCTTACATATTCTCGCGATATTTCTTACCTTCTCTCACGATATTTCAAGCACCTTACATTTTTTCAACCTATCATGCCGCCCCTTATTGTCCCTTCAGCAGCGCAGGGCCTCTGGGCTGGGCTAATTAGTTCATTCATTGAGTGACCAGTTGTGAATACCTGAGTGACATTATGCGACCAGTAAACGGCAAGTAACGATTGGATGTTGTATCTTGTCCAGCTGGAGCGACCTAAATCATAGAACCACCAGGCGACTGATGAGATTTTTAACACTGTCGTATGCTATTTATATATTTCTTCTTCACTGTATTTTTTTTTCTGCTTATATTTGCTTATTTATGTGTTTATTTCGGATCTTCTCTAGGGTCCTGTCCATGACGTGGGTAATATATTGCCACCAACAGAGTGCAGGCTTACCATCGTCATTTCCTTGGGAGTCCATGCTTGAGGTAAGGTATGGGAGAGAGAGAATGGGCGGGGGGGGGGATCACGTTCACATAGGCTGGTATTACTCGCAGTTATAAGAGAGAGAGAGAGAGAGAGAGAGGGGGGGGAGGAGGGGCGGGGGGGGAGGCTTCATTTGCACGTAAGCAGTGTAGTAATTTTAAATGAGAAAGAGAGAGAGAGAGAGATGGGGGGGGAGCACTGAAAAGGATGATGATGATGATGATGATGAGAGACGGGGGGGCGGGAGCACTGAAAATGAAGATGATGATGAGAAAGAGGGGGGGGAGCACTGAAAAGGATGATGATGATGATAATGATGATTATCTTAACCCCTTAGGCAGGGACACATCTTTAGTTTTTCGTTTTCTGTCTCCTTCCGATTTTATTAAGGAAACTCTTCTGACTCACCTGCGTTTCAGTGAGTCAATTGCTCCACAAATACTACTTCCCAGCACTGGTTTTGAAGTAAGGCCGCTGTCGAGAGTGTTTAATTTCGTGGCAGTTTCACGCCTTACATATTTTTGTATTTTTATGAAAATTATAACTATGTCCGTATAAATGGCTGAAAGTTATCATGAACAAATCAGAAATGTGACTTAAAAGATACACAATTTTTTAATCAAAGTATCTACAATGTGCTAAATCAAAGAAAGAGAGAGAGAGAGAGAGATAGATAGATAGATAGATAGATAGA
>JAGKTI010008286.1:0-12938 GCA_018397915.1 Birgus latro | reverse complement strand
ACAGGCTCATCTGGACGTGAACCCAGTGGAATGCAGACTGAAGTTAATCGTCTCATGCAGTCCAGTACCCTCTTTTGTTTGTGTGTGTGTGTGTGTGTGTGTGTTTTAATGTAAGGAAGAAGGAACCAAAGGCCATGGGTCCGCAAACTGTTCCTTCCAAGAAAAAACAAAAACAATATGAAAGAGAGCCAAATTCAAGATCCGTTCATTTCGAGATGCCGGGACACACTGCGTTTGAAAGACTGGAGATCATAGGAAGTAGGAAATACAGACAGAGGAAGACAGTTCCAGAGTCGACCAATTGCATAAATGAAGAACTGGGAGTAACGGATAACTCTTGCATTAGAGAGTTGGACAGAAAAGGGATGAGAGTTTGTTGCTAGACGGGTACTACGTGCCCGTCGTAGAGGTGAAGGGATGCAAGCAGACAGTTCAGAGTAACAGTGACCGCTGAAGTAGCGATAAAAAAAAAAAGAGATAAAGATGCAACAGTGCGGCGAAGAGACAGAGTTTGAAGGGAGTCAGTAAGAGGAGGAGAGTTAATGAGATGAAAAGCCTTTGACTCCATCCTATTGAGAGGAGCTGCATGTGGGGAGCCTCCCCTCACATGAGAGTTGTACTCCACACAGGGGCGAATAAAACCCGTGTATAAAGTCAACAACTGTGCAGGGGTAAAGAAAGTTCGGAGACGGCTTAGCACACCTAATCTCTTGGAAGCAGATTTCACAAGAGATGTAATATGTTCTTTCCAAGATTACTCCCGAGTGAATGAAACCCCAAGCATGTTCAAGGATGATGCAGGACTGAGCTGGACATTATTAAACATTAGTGGGTAATCCTGTGGAAGATTTTGTCGGGTTGATAGGTATAAGAAATGAGTTTCTGAGGCATTAAAAACAACAAGATTATTTTTACCCCAGTCAGAGATACGAGCCAAGTCAGACATTAGGTGTGCCATAGCCTCATCTCTTGTTTGTTGAAGTAACTGCTAAGATGGACGTTGCGGGAATCGAACGGAAAGGTGAAGAGTGGAATCATCAGCATATGAGTGGATAGGGTTAGATGGACAGCTTAGAAGTTCATTGATGAATAAAAGGATGAGAGTTAGTGATAAGACAGAGCCCTGAGGAACACCACTGTTGATAGGTCTAGGTGAAAAACGATGGCCGTCTACAACAGCGGCTAAAGAACAACCAGAATGGAAGCTAGAGATGAAGGCACAGATAGAAGGATAGAAACCGTAAGAGGGCAGTTTGGAAATAAAAGATTTATGCCAGACTTGATCGAAAGCCTTTGAGATGTCAAGTGCAATGGCAAAGCTTTCGCCAAAGTCCCGAAAGGGAGATGACCAGGAGTCTGAAAGGTAGGTGAGAAGATCGCCAGTGGAGCGTCCCTGACCTAACCCATACTGAAGATCATAAAAATGATTGTGATAGGAAAGATGCTTTAAGATTTTTCTATTAAGAACTGACTCGAAAACTTTTGAGACATAGGATGTTAAAGCAGATAGAGGGTTGGGAATGGTCACCCTTCTTTGGGACTGGCTGAATGAGAGCAAACTTCCAGCAAGAAGGAAAGGTACAAGTTGACAGACAAAGGCGAAAGAGTTTACCTAGGCAGGGTGTAAGCACAGAAGCACAGTTTTTGAGGACAACAGGAGGGACTCTATCAGGCCCATATGCCTTGTTATTACTGAAGCCAGTGATGGCAGAAAATACATCAGCTGAAGAAATTTTAATGTCAGCCATGAGGAAGTCAGAGGGGGGAAATGATGGAGGAGGTGATAGGGAAAGTATTATAAAACGCTTGTATAACCGAGAAGCCTTGCCATCAATTTTATCAGTGACACCAACTGAAGGCGTGCTTCTGCTGTACCAGCATGAAGAAAATAAGAAAATAGAGTTTTCAGTTGGAACTGTTAACACTATTTAATATTTCCCATCAGCGAACCGGTTCCCTGCTCTTCCAAACTGTGCTCAATGGATACCCCAGCGTGGACACCTTCTTCTTCCTCAGTGGCCTACTAGTCACCTACAGTCTCCTCAGGCAGATGGAGAAGTCGGGGAAGTTCAACATCGTTATATTCTACATTCATAGGATTATTAGGTAATGTAATCCTCAAAGGCTTTCCAGGAGCTTGAATTGTGAGTGAATGAGTGTGTGGCCTATTCTACTTTTATCAGGTACTATCTTTCTCTCTGGCCCCTACATAATCTCATCCACCTAAATGTGAAAAGAGGTCTGGATGATGGCGATGATGAAGATAATGAATTAAACCCGTACTCTATCGTATGGAAGTGATGTCTGAACCTGTTTGGATGAACAAGTCTTAAGTGAGAGGAGTGGATATGAATTATGTGAGAGGGGCATGTGAAAGTAATGTGCAAATACAGAAAAATGAGGAAATTAAGAAGCATTGTGGTGATGTGGCTGTGCTTCAGTGTCAGGAAAAATATCATGAAATAGCTCTACCATGAGGAGAGAA
This sequence comes from Birgus latro, assembly GCA_018397915.1. Classification (NCBI taxonomy): domain Eukaryota; kingdom Metazoa; phylum Arthropoda; class Malacostraca; order Decapoda; family Coenobitidae; genus Birgus; species Birgus latro. Next base: position 10,453 of record JAGKTI010008286.1, on the reverse strand, counting down.
TGGAGAAAGAGGGATTGATTAGCAGAGAGTATTAGTTAAGTGGTGAGGGAGAGGGAGACGGAAGATGAGGTGGAGGGATGAGGTAGTGAGGCAAATGAATAAGGGGTGATTTGAGTTTGAAAGAGACCGGCCTAACTAAAGAAGAAGCTAACATGGAGGCGATTTGTTTATGGTTACAGTGGCGACCCCTTCCGGGATTACGACGTCTGGCTACAAATAATAAGAAAGATATGTAGATTAATGGAGGGATAGATATAAGGATAGATAGATCTGATGATTTGTTTTTTAGTGGTCAATACTCCACATCTGGAGTGATGGCCTTGCATAAATTTGATCCAGAGGAAATTATTGGAAGCTTATAATCCTAGGATGTCACCGTGCAAAGTAGGCTGTTCTCCTAAATGTACTGCGCCGAGGTAGCTTGGCTTCCTTGTTACAGAACAAACATGGCCAAAAGAGTGTTAAAACTTGTCCAGCGTCTGCTCAGTGTGGCTTCTATGTGGCTGTGGTGATTCTGGGATACCTGCTACTTAGCGACTTGTTCTGCACATTGCACTCAATATCCTCATATATCTTACTTATGTAAACTGTGTCGAAGAATAACTTAGAGCATACAAGAGAAGGTTAGTATGCAATATGCACCTGGAATATAGCAATATGACACTTGAAATATAGCCCTAAGTTTATTCTGCAAAATCCTTGGTACTGATACAAACTGTGTCTCTAGTAAACTGATATAAACACCATACAAGAGAACGATATGTTGTAATATCAAAATAAATGGCTAAGAAAGAGGTGCTATAAAACCAACTTTGGCACATGGATGAGGGTCCTATGTCATCAAATCAGCATTTTTTTTTCAATGCGAATAGAAAGAAAAGTGTGAAACTTTTCTTCTCATTAACTTCTCTCCTCTTAATCCGTCAACTCTTTCCTCACTGTTGCTTCCGTGTTTCATTTCTGTTCCTACTTATATCGTCACTGCTCCACCGAACTATCTGCATGCATCACTCCTCCATTACGGCAGGCTCGTAGTACCCATCTAGCAGCAAACTCTCATCACTTTTCTGTCCAACTCTCGAATGCAAGAGCTAACCTTTACTTTCAGTCCTTCATGTTTGAAAGAGGTCAGCTCTTGACTTGCCTTCCTCTGCCTGCATATCCTGTTGTCTGTTACCTCCAGTCTGCTAAATGCAGTATGTCCAGGCATTTCGGAATGAATGGATCTTGAATTTGGCACTATTTTTTTTTCCTTGGACGAATCATTTAATGCAAGTTCCTTTGTTCATTTTTCCTTGAACAAAAAAAGAATAAAATTGCTCTTCTGGGAAAAAAAAAACTTAATTCCCTCATACACCTCCACTCATTCTTAGATTAACAGAATCATACGACGTTAACTGTAGATGAAGCATTCTACCACAACATAGACTATTAGCTATGGATTTGAGAGTGGAAAATATGAAAGGAAGAAAGAAGAGGAAGGGTGTTAAAAGAGTAAAGGATTGGAAGTTGAAGGATGAGGAGATAAGACTACAATTTGAAGAGAGTTTTAAGAGAAGAAGTGAGAGACAGAGAGGCGATTGAAAACACTTCAGGGATAATATAACAGAGGCTGCGAGGGAAGTCTGTGGAGAAACAACAGGTCACAGGAGAAAAGAAAAAGAGACGTGGTGGTGGTATGAGTAGGTGAAGCATGCGATGAGTGAGAAGAAAGGAGCATTTAAAGTATGGCAGAGAACTAGAAGGAAAGAGGACAGAAGAGAATACAGTACAATGAAAAGAAACGACAGGCAAAGAGAGAAGTGGCCAGAGCAAAAAGGGTGGCATGGGAAAGTTGGAGTAGAGATCTGGAGAGTGCACAAGGACGGACAAAAATGTTTAAAATTGCAAGACAGATGAGGAAGGAGAGGAAAGACGTGGTGGGAGCTAAATCTGTAAAGGATGAAAATGGGGAAATAAAAACTGATGAGGCAGAAATACTGGAAAGGTGGAAGAGGTACTTTGAGGAACTGTTAAAGAAAATAATTATGAGATAGAAGAGATGGGAAAAGTTGAAGGGCCAGTTGCAAGGATAACAGAAGCTGAAGTGGAGATAGTTTTAAAGGAAATGAAGTCTGGGAAAGCTCCAGGTCCAACAGGTATAACAGCTGATCTGATAAAAAAGGCTGGAGGTACTGGTGTAAAAGAATTGACAAGGATTTTTAATAACATCTTAGTAGGAGGACAGCCACCTGAGGACTGGAGAAATAGCTGGACAACGTCAATTTATAAAGGCAAAGGAGATGCCCTTCTGTGTGGAAAGTACCAAGGAGTCAGACTGTTGGAGCATGGAATGAAGATATTCGAAAAGGCGCTGGAAGGAAGGCTGAAGCAGATAGTGAAGATAGATAAACGACAGTTTGGATTTTGCGCAGGTAAATCCACAACAGATGCAATATTTATCATGAGACAGTTGCAGGAAAAGTTTCAACAGAGGAGGAAATGCTTGTACCATGTGTTTGTGGACTTGGAAAAAGCTTTTGATAGAGTACCAAGGAGAGTTACAGAGTGGGCCTTGAGAAGACACAATGTGCCTGAGAGACTCATTGCAGCTATTGATACAAGATCAAAAGTCAAGACAATAGCAGGAACATCAGAAAATTTTGGAATAGGAGTTGGAGTACATCGAGGGTCAGCACTCAGTCCATTGCTGTTTAACATAGTAATGGAGGAGGCAACACGGTAATGTAGGGGGGAAGGCGCATGGGAAGCTGTATGCTGATGACCTAGTGCTGACAGCAGAGACTAAGGAAGAAGTAGTGGAAATGCTTAATAGATGGAGAAATGGAATGGAGAGGAGGAGAATGAAAATAAATATGGGTACGACAAAGGTAATGGTGACAGGCAAGAAAGCAGCAGAAAGAATTCAGTCAGGAAAATGGTCATGTGGATGCTGTGGCAGAGGAGTAGGAGTGAACTCAGTGTTGTGCACGGAGTGTAATAAGTGATGCCATAGAAGGTGTTCAGGTCTGCAGAATTTGAGAGAAGTGCAAAATTTCTGCTGCCCAGCCTGCATAAGAAGAGAGGCGGAGAGATTTGAAGCAGAGGATGTGCTAGAGGTGAATGAGGGCACACTACAGGAAGTGCAGCAGTTCTGCTATCTAGGAGATATATTGGACTGCGAAGCAGGGGTGGAGAGATCAGTCAGAACAAGAGTGGCGGCAGCATGGTTAAAGTGGAAGGAAATAGCTAGCCTACTGGTCAACAAACACATACACTGAGACACAGAAGTAAAACATATGAGGCCTGCATTAGACCAGTATTGATATATGGCGCTGAAACATGGGCTTTGACAGATAGACTGATGAATGTTCTGAGGTGTACTGATCGTAGAATGTTAAGATACTCGGCGGGAGTGAGATGGGAGGACAGAGTTTTGAGTGAGGAGGTAGCCAGAAGATGCGGGGTGAAGGATCTCAATATCATCTTGAGGCAGAAGCGGCTTAGATGGTTTGGTCACGTGAGGAGGAGTGAGGAAGGGAGCTGTGTGAGAATAGCAGAGGAACTGGAAGTGGTGGGACGTCGACCGTCAGGAAGACCTAAGAAGACCTGGAAAAGTGTTGTAACGCAAGATATGGAAAGACTGGGTATTGGAGAAGATTTAATCCAAGATAGGAAGCAGTGGAGAAAAGCCATCGCACGTCCAACCCCAGTTTGAATATGGGAACAGAAGGACGAAAAACGAAGATGATGATGATGATGATACGACGTTAACTGTACTCCAGCTAACGCCATACTAAACTTGATGGAAACACAAAATTTTATGATAACATTAATAATTTCAGACTCGTGTACGCAGTATAATATCATCTGGTGTTCGTTGGAGTCGAAGACTAATAGTTGTTCTTTCCATGAGAGGATTATTATATAAGAGAGCCAAATTATGGATCTTTTAAAGATGCTTGACAAAGTACTTTCAAAAGATAGCAAGTATTACTATGTAAAGGGACCTACAGAATGAAGAAGTTTCACAGTTGGCCAGTTGATTATAAGAAAGCTTGAGAGTGTCAGTTAAATTCTTGCATTCAAGAGTTTTAAATGAATGAATGTGTGTTGTCAGATGGGCAATGTGCGTTCACCAAAATGTGGTAGGAGTGCAAGATGACAGTTCAAGAAAGCAATGATCGGTCAAATGCTGCTGACTGACCTTATGGCTACAGTTCATCCAAAGAATAATCATCTCCATTGTCAGTCAGGTACTAACTTTGTTATTACACCCACGAACATGGTAGCACAGTGGGCGCAGTGCATTGTCAGGTGTGTATCTGTTTGTCTGTGAAATATATAACTAACCTTATCCGATTCGGATTCAACGCGGTGGAAGAGTTGATTGGTCAGTCAAGGGGTTGGCCTATTGGTAATGGGAATAGGCCACAGTCAGTATCAGAAGTCGGATTAACCTAAACAGTTTGACCGCATTTAGACCACACTTGGTGGAATGACTGAGGGTAAGATAAGGAAGGTGTGATATGATTTTGCTAACACTCAGCCAGAGGTTAAAAAATAAAAATAAAAAATAAAAATAAAACAGAGAAAAGTCAAATGACTGACCCTATTAGTAGTAGGCAAATCGCCTCAAATCTGATGACCGTGACCCTTGACCTTTAGGGTACGTTAGGTACACACATGCATGGCAGGTGATGAGGTTGCAGGTGTTATGGTACGTCAAGGTCGTTGACCTTTGCATCCCCCGTGACCTTGACATGACCATGTAGGTCATAGTGTACAGAGGGGTCATTGACCTTTAGGTAACAGAGAGGTCACTGGTAGAGGTGTGAATGGGTGTAGAGGTCATTGACCTTTGCATCCCCCATGACCTTGACATGACATTGAAGGTCATTGGGTACAGAGGGGTCATTGACGTTTAGGTTACCAAGAGGGCATTGGTAGGGACTGAGGTTGAAGGTAATGGAATGGGGGTAGAGGTCATTGACTTTTGCACCCCCCATGACCTTGACATGAGCTTGAAGGTCATAGGGTACAGAAAGCTCATTGCCCTTTAGGTTACTGAGAGGGCATGGGAGGGCACTGGGGTTGAAGGTGTTCGAAATAAGCATAGAAGTCACTGACCTTTGCATACCCAATGACCTTGAAGTGAGCTTCAAGGTGGGTCAGGGCATGAGGTTAACCCTTGTCGCTATGTAATATAGGGTAAGCTGAGTGAGTGTACCCACATCCGGAAAGTATCCCCCTCCCCCCCCCCCAATTATTGCACCATGTGTGGCTTTCCCCCCCCCTCTCCCCCAGTGATTGCACCATGCTTGTTAATGCAGGTTGAAACAACATGTTGTATCGTATTTGTGCACGTGGTGACCCGAAGGTATTGCCTCATGTTTTGGTAAATACAGGTTGAAACATGTTTTAATTTGTTTGTATGCAGTCCAGTGTGAATAATTTGGATTGTAGAAAGAGATACGTAACATATTTGTCCCATGTTCAGCAAAATGGTTATGACGGGTTAGGAGTAGTTTAGACATTCCCTGTAACGGGTTAAAGATTCGCTCCGCACCGCCCGAATCATCCCTGTAACGGTAAAAGATTTGCTTCGTCCGCCTCGCGTCGCCTGAGCAAGCAAGCGAGCTAGACCCAGCCAACCTGACCTGCCTCACTTAGCCATGAGAAAGCCCAGTCTGCCCCGCGCCGCCCGAGCGAGAGGGGTATTTCCCACCAACCTGCCCCACCCACCCACCCACCCGCCTTAATCGTGGTGAGAAAGAGAGAAAAAAAAAACACGCACACACACATAGACAGAGGACGTACTGTAACTCGAGATGCACACCTTCCCAAGCCACCCATCCACACACACACACACACACACACACACACAGAAATTACGTAACATTATCACTTAAAGCAGAGGCAAGATTAGGAGGTGGGGAGCTGGTAACAAACACAGGACTTTGTGTTTGACCAAAAACACACATTACAGGAGTAGAAAATAATTGAGTGAGCAGTCTTAAGCAGCAGTGGCGAGTGCATTCGGGTCACACAGAGCATTTTTATGTAACCTCTAGACACCCGATGTGCGCATTCCCGCCACATGCACGCACACAGAGGGGCTATGTAATGCCGCGTTTTTCCCACAACACACACACACGGGGTCTATCCCGCCACACGCACACAGAGGATTTTTCGTAATATCAATCGCACGCATGCATGCACACACAAAGGAAAGAAAACCCCATTGGATTTGGTAGTTAGTTTTATTTTTTAATGTATCATTACATCATATCCTTAGATTCTAATAAAATAGGCTACCCTCACCCATTTTATATGAACTGCATCATTGTAAAAATATCTAACATAATAAAAATATCTAACATAATAGCTAGGAAGCAACGTTATGAGGTACAAAGCAAGTGTAGACCTCGTTAAAAATAGCTGACAAAATCATCCATAACTGTGATGGGTGCAAAAAAATCATCACGACTTACACTAATAAAATGAGGGTACTAATTGTCCCCCACAAACACATACGAAATATCGAGGGATTCTATTCATTAATACTACACACTTCAACTATATCCACCTGGGAAGAAATGTTATGAGGTACAAAGAAACTACAGACCTAGTTAAAAATAGCTAGAAAAATCATCCATGACTGTAATGGGGTGTGAAAATCACTGCGACTTACACTAATAGAGGCCAATAATATGAGTGTACTATTTACCCACAAGAAACACATGAAATATCGAGGGAGCCATCTAAAATTACAAATCCAGCACACAAGAGAAAATTACACATACCGGTATAGTTTACACACCCCTATAGTCCATTCATTTTTACTAGGACATGAATTTTGTCAATTTGCAGCACAGTGTTACCCTATGGCAATGCTACAACTCAGACATCAAGACTGTGATTTGGGGCGTAGTGAAAGTGAACAGAGTATAGACGTATAAAAGTGATAACTACTTCCTAGACCTTAAAAGCTACCTACCCACCACCTACACAACTCACAGCACTTAATGAACTACTCACACTATTTTTTTCCATGTCACAAAAAGACTAGAAATACACTCCATCCTAAAGAAAATATTACCCCTCCTCGCTATCTGTCAGACACATTTCAGTCCATGCTTTGGGAACTTTCAAACACATTAGGATCTATCTTGGCAAGTAAGTTCTGTATGGCGTTTTGGGAACCGTCTATCAGGTCGTCCACGTTGCCTTCCCATGTCTCAGCAAATTGAGCCATGGCATCCGTGTCGCTGAGATCGTCATCTGACCGTTGAGAGGACCCAGAGTGTGTTCTTTGTGTCTGTGTTAATGTAGTTAAATCAATAACCTCAGTACTGTTACCTGAAGGTTCAGGGTGTGTGTGTGTGTGTGTTTTTTTTTTTGTGTGTGTGTGAAGTTAAGTCTGCGCTGAAGGGGGGGACCTGGGGTCGAACTAGCTGGGGCAATGTGATCCCGAACTGACCTGAGCCTCCGCATACCCTTCCCACACCCAGCTGGTGCATTCATAGCTGCCCCCAGGGGGTTGGGGGGAGTCTTGAAGTCGGAGCTGGGTGTCCCAGTGCCCTCGAATGCCCTCTCAGTAACCTAAAGGTCAATGACCTCTCTGTACCCTATGATCTTCAAAAACTTGTCATGGTCATGGGGGATGCAAATGTCAATGACCTCTACCCCCATTCCAACACCTTCAACCTCAGTCCCTACCAATGCCCTCTCGGTAACGTTAAGGTCAATGACCCCTCCTATGACGTTCAACATCATATCATGGTCATGGGGGATGCAAAGGTCAGTGACCTCTACACCCATTCACACACATACCATTGACCTCTCGGTTACCAAAAGGTCAATGACCCCTCTGTACCCTATGACCTTCAAGGTCATGTCAAGTTCAGGGGGGACGCAAAGGTCAATGACCTCTACACCCATTCACACACATACCATTGACCTCTCGGTTACCTAAAGGTCAATGACCCCTCTGTACCCTATGACCTTCAAGGTCATGTCAAGTTCAGGGGGGACGCAAAGGTCAATGACTTCGATGTACCCTAACACCTGCGACCTCATCACCTGTCATGCACCTGTGTGCCCAACGTACCCAACGTACCTCATCAGGTTTGAGGCAATTTGCCTACTACTGCTATTCCTAATTCATGTTAATGATCTCTTATCTGTCACTCATAATCCCATCCAATCATATGTAGACGACTCAACACTTCACAGTTCGTTCACACTTAAACATCCATTCACAAAGCTTAATATCTCAAGCTCACAACGCATTACAGCCATCTCCATAAATCAAAACTCATCTAGGATCACTGAATGGGCGTATAATAACCTTGTCCCATTTAATGCTAGTAAAGCCAAAAATATACAATTTACTAATAGACATAGATTCCCAGGTTCCTATATTACCATTAGTGCTATTAATATTCCAAAAGTACCGAAATTCTTGGTGTTTCACTTAACAGTTACCTCAGCTGGACCTCTCATGTCTGATCATTTGCTAGAACCGCCTCATTAGAAACATAGATTATTGTACAGAGTTCGTAGCTTCTTCACTGACGAGCAGTTAGCTATAGTTTATATGAGTCATGTGCGCTCTCCCCTGGAATATTGTTCACCCTTGTGGAGTGGATGTAGGGAGGTTGCACGAAAGCAACTTGACAAAATTCAGAACAGAGCTGTTATAATTATTGTTAACTCTGCTATTGTAAATAAACTACATCCCCTACAGGTAAGAGAGAATGTTGCCTCCCTTGCATTATTTTACACATACATTTATGGAAAATGCTCAGATGAAGTTGCACCCATTGTGCTACCTCTCTGTGCTTTCCCTTGTGCTACACGGGTATCTGGCAACACTCTTGACTGGAATGTCACACAGCCATATTGTAGAACTTCCGCCTATCAGAAATCTGTTATTCTCTGTACTGCATTTCTTTGCAACACGCTTCCCCAGAGTTGTTTCTCCCTAAACTTCAACCTGCAGCCATTCAAGTCCAACCGTTACAGATTTTTTCTGAGTGGAGGACATCTGCAGTTTGGTGTATGGATTAATTTTTTATTCATTTGTTTTTTTCTTCCTCTGTTCTATTATTTTTTTAAAAAGTAGTGTGGATGCTGCACTCCATGAATGCCCTCCCCAATTAGTGATATCCCCTTAATATTGCAATTTACCACAGATGAAAAATTTGAAGTTATTCGAATATTTATAAAATATATAAAGAACTGTACAGTGAAACAGGTATAAAACGAACTAGGGTAGTAATGACTATGGTAAAATTGCGTTAGTAAATTAATCTGACAGTCACCCATTGAAATTAACGAATTTTTGGATGTCTCGTTGTTTCCTCAGTTAATCTGTTATGTAGATAATCTATTGTCATGAAAGTAGACGTATTGGGCTACAACACTAAGTGACGTAGAAACGCTGGTAACGTAAGGAGGTGCATGAACCACTACTTACGTACTGTAACGGCCAACTTATACAGGTTTGTTATGGGTAGAAAGCTCAGGTCAGCTCATGGCAGGTCTGGTCAAATCATTTTTTTTTTAATGCAAGGAAGAAGGAACCAAAGGTTAGATCAATGTTGTTTGGGTCTGGTTAGGTTAGATCAAGTTTTATTAGATCAGGTAAGGTTATGTCAGACTCGGTTATCAGACTTCATTAGAGCAGTTTAGATTAGATCAGGCTTCATTAAGTCGGGTTGAGTTAGGTTACATTAGATTACGTTATCTTAGGCTAGGTTAGATCAGGTTAGATTAGATTGCATGAGGTCAATTTTTAGTTAGGTTAGATCAGATGAGATTAGATTATGTTAGTTTAGGTAACGTTACATCAAACTTCATTTGGGCAGGATAGGTAAGGTCAGGTTAGATGGGTTAGGTTAGATGAAGTTAGATTTGGTTATGTTGGGCCAGTTTTAGTTTTGGTTCGGTCACGTTGGGTTAGATTATGCTGTGTTAGACCTATTTTTGGTTGGGTAATGTCAGGCTACATAGGATAGATTAGGTCAGGTTATATTAATTTACACTGGGCTTGTTGTAGGTTAGATTAAGTCAGGTCAGGTTACTTTAAGCTATTTTGTCATGTTAGTTAGATGTGGTTGCGTAATTTTAGGGTAGGTTTAGTAAAATTTGATTTGTTTACATTATTTTACGTTGTTAGGTCAGGTTAGATTATACTGCATTATTCTGGGTAAAGTAAGGTTAGAATATATTAGGCTGTGTCGTAATATCCACCACTTTTTCCCTTCTCACACAGACTAGTACCTCCCATAGCCCTAGTAGCCTGGCTGAACGCTACTGTGGTTCGCTTCTACGTGACTGGACCTATTGCTAGTACATGGAATATTTTCCAAGAAAACTGTCAGAAATACTGGTGGAAGGACATCCTCTTCGTGAACAACTTCGTGGGCGTTATGGAAGGGGATGTAAGTAGTCTGCCTTGTTATTC
>JAGKTI010008285.1:0-34092 GCA_018397915.1 Birgus latro | reverse complement strand
TAGACCGAGAAAGACATGGGACGAGGTCATTAAGTGTGACTTAAGGGTTAAGGGACTGAACAGGGAGGCTGCCAGGGATCGAGCAGCGTGGAGAGCTGCCATTAGGTGACCAAGGCCGACACATGCAAGCATGTTGGAGCCTTCAAAAATGAAACGAAACTTCAGGCACCCCAAGTGGAAGCCCAAATTTTCCCTCGTGTGACAATTTAGACCCATTAAATAAATATACATTACAATATACTGTTATGGTAGGTACCTGAAACACACACTGACATGGATGGGTAAATAGATGGTGATGAAAAGGGCACAATGAGGAAGAAACATGTACCACTGAGAGGCCTGAGATGGACTTCAGATAAGGGGTTCTGAGGCTAAGGGATGGAGAGTTTGTGGTCTCCACCACCTAGGATTAACTCCTCGAGTAGGGCCTCATCTTTGTTACCCTCAGAGCCGTCAGAACCCACAGATTTTGCATCATCATTGTCAGCAGAAACCAGCTCAGGTGCACAATGACTAAGTTTTTTAGCTGAAAAATGTGCCATAATCAAGGAAACACTGTACAAGTAAAAGGCTGAGTCAGGTCCATGCTGAAGACCAAGATGATAGCTAGAGTAGGACAAGGCTTGGAAAGGGAAGGTTTTGAGGCAAGGAAAAACAAAGATGTAGCAGTTTCAGGTTTGGTAAGGGAAAGGTTATAGCTAAAGGGAAAAGTTAAATGAAGAAAGATTTGGACCAGGAAAAAGATATCTTAAATTATGAGACAGAGTTTCATCGTCCAATCCAGTATTGCCCATTAGCTGAAGGAGTATGGGGGCTAGGTTGTGCAGTCTAGATATTTATGGCAAGAGTGACCTGTTGATCTTCTCTTAGTGGCATCACTTGAGCCAGAAATCCCAATCATCCATCAGAATTTGACCTTATTAGGCCACATTCAGTAGGAGCACTGTAATTTACTAGACTATATAAAAATAGCATAAGGGCAACATGGCCAAAGCACTACATCAGTATGCAGCACCCACCCTAGATTTCCCTGTGTGAATCACAGAACTATCTCATAATGGGGAAAGGACCCAAGTGTAAATAAGGCAGATTGAGTAGGGCAAAAGAAGGGGAGTGTGTGAAAAAACAAGAAGAGGTGGCTATGAGTGCATTACAGTTCTGTAATGTTACTCGTTTTGTCTCCTTTTTTGATGCTCATTAATGCTAGGAAGCCCTCTATAAAGTAAGTTAAAATTGTCTAATATTCATTGAAATCTGTTAAGCTGATTTGGCAGTTTTGGTCAATTCACATAAAACAAGGACTTCCTGTTTGCACTGTATAAAATGCTGAGATATTCATTACTTTTGATACTCTGCAATAACTTATAGCTTCCTGTTTTGTCTCATCCAATTTTCCATTACATTATCATAGGTTTGACTTGATTAGGTTGCTTTGAGCAGTGACAGGGTTTATCATTAATATTTTATTGCATTTTTATTTATTATATTAAAACAGTAATCATCAGTTAAACCAAATCATCACTTAAACTACAGTGGAATGTCCTAAGTCGTGCATTTCTAAACAGAGAATTCATAATACATGGCAACATCATGCAATAGTTTGCAGTATCAGTAATTTGTGGAAATTATACGTAGTTTGTGATTGCAACCTCGTAAGTGAAGGTTTTCTGATGCATTTGTGAACATCTGTTATGCAGTGTTTGAACAAGTGATGGTTTCTTAATAAGTAAAGCTGTATAAATATGAGAGTTTCCTCTTTGTATCAGGTAGACTAATTTTGAAGTATATATATATATAAAGATCAGGGATGAGTTGCCTGACGATGGCAAATTGATTAGCACCAACATTGTTTACTTATTTTGCCTGTGGTTTTTAACTTTGATGGAGTTCTTGTTGAATGTAAAGATTGCTGTTGTTCGTGATATCCACAATTGTGGAAAAGTGGTTTCCATCAGGATATTGTCTAGGCTTGCCTCTGTATGTAGATATCGACCAAATAAAACTTGCCTAGCAAAGTCGACGACACTCACTCGCAGACCAGCTTGCTCTTGTTGCCGTAATATCCCATAATTTCCTTCTTGGAGGAACACAAGGAGTTGGAAAAGTTGCATAGAAGGCCCATGAGTGCTACTGCACTCAAATGCAGCACAATCAAACCATTAAGAAGGGCGAAAAGCACTAGTAAAAGAAAGAACACACTATGAAGGGTGCGCTCGCAAGAGCCCTACCACCTGGCTTGTGCTCTTGCTCTGTCTCCCCACTGTTGATGGCGTGAGGTTCCAGTGTGGTGTACGAGACTATTTTTTTTCTTTTTTCATGTTTCCTCCACCTGCCCAGTTTTACCATGTCCAATTGTAATCCCCTAAGCCTACAAGTTCGTCTTATACCCAGAAGTTAAATGTAATAAGGAGGAACCCTTCCCTCCTCCCCCGTCCATTCAAGTAATGTCATCAGTTATGGTCAGGTAAGAGTCTTACAATATTGTTCATTTCCATAAAATCCTTTACTAATTCCATTTCCAGTTTGTTAGAGTTTGCTGGTGACCAGTTTGATGTCAGTTTGGGGGTAAGGGGGTCAACTTCCAAAAAGACTGACTCATAAGTAGTTTTTCCCAGAAGATTAGTTATTTCCAAATCACAAAATTCTCAAACTGCGGCATGTGCCCAGTCTTGTAAGACCACGATTTAGGAGATTCCACTGTATTTATATTTTGCTCTGCCTCCTGAAATGGAAGCAGCCAATCCATATTACTTCTTTTGGACCCCAGAGAGCAAGGGACACAGTTCATTTTGCTATACAGTCCGGTCTCGTCATAGGGTTACATCAAGCCAATACCTACTGCATAACAATTTATCACATAGCGAGGTCAGTATAGCATGGGTTCAGTAGGGTTAAGGAGGGTGACCTCAAGCATGAAACCCAAAATGCCCACACAAAAAAAAAATGTGCTACCCACCTGAAGTTTGCCCTATGCTGGTACGAGGCTGGGGGACAGTTGGAGGGCCTGGACGATCATTCCACACAAAAAGATATCACTTCACTTACTGTCACACACTGCACTATTTGTTACACACTTGGACAGTTATTTGGTGATAGCATGGGTGTTTCAGTACCCTTCCATGCACAAAATGGAAGGAAAGGCAGACGATCACAGCGAATGTAAACACTGGGCGGCCATCTTGCCTCAAGCAGCTGACTGGAAGCCCCATTATGGGGAAGCTAGGTACGTAAGGTTGACATGATTTCCAGCTCACAAATTTCAGTATTTCACCCACAAAGAGGTATCACTTCATTTTATATCACACATTGCACTATTCTATTTAAGCACTTGCACTGTTATTTGGCGATGGCAGTGGTGTTTCAGTGGCCTTTCATGCATGGAATTGGAGGAAAGGCAGACAGTCTCACTGAATGTACAGTAAATAGTGGGGATCAGTTTTGACAGACATCTGACTATCGGCTGGCATATGTCACCACATGTGTATGAGATTGTCAGAGGTGGCCATCGAAAATATCTTTCTAGCAAAATTACAACCTTTTTTTTTTTTTTTTTTTTTACATTATTTCAAAGAAAGTATAGCTTCTGAGTTATTGCTTTAGCAGTTTATCACATAACGAGCAGTCATATAATGAGACCAGACTGTAGGAGCACATCTTGTGTACCCTAGCCTACTAACCTAACGAGTAGTCATATAATGAGACCAAACTGTAGGAGCACATCTTGTGTACCCTAGCCTACTAACCTCTCTGAGTGTACATGTATTCACCTGCTGTCCTTTCACCTTTACTTTACTGCTTATCATTTATCATGTTTTACCTGAATCTCTCTCTCTACCATTTTTCCATGACCTCTGATCTTCATGTACCCTCATAGTGTTTTTATTTCTCTTTGCGCATAAATTTATCCTCCCTCTCCATTTTGTCTCCCCATAGCAACAACTGGAGTTAGCTGAAACACAGAGACTGAGGGATGATGATGATGATGATGATGATTCCTCTGAAGATGATGATGCCAGCAACTTCAATGATGACCTAGACTCTTCAGACGAGGAGGAGGGCAAGCCAAAAGAGCTGGAATGGGATGACTCAAATCTCAAGATTTAAAAGTCTTGTTGTCTTCTTTTTCTCTGTTCCTCTCTTCTCATTTTCCAGCCCATTATCTTCGTTCAAGGTCAAGAGATGAAATCCTGTCGTTGGCTCCAGATGTAGAGCTGTATCGTTTGCCTCCCTTACTTCATTGTCCTCCCATCATCTCAGATCCTCTCAGTCAGTCCATCCATGTGGTCTGAAGGTGATATTTGGTCAGTCTCTGGGAAAAGGGGGATAATGGCTAGTGTTATATGGCTTATTTGTTATATGTCTGCAAGCGATGGATATTGCCACATCCAGAAATTCACATCATAGATTTTTTTTTTATGGAGATGGCTGTATCAGTTTTGTATTTTAAACTGCCTGAATGGTGATGGGAATAAACTTTGCCTAATAGAAAGACATACAAGAGCCTGATGTACTTAATGACTAATTTGTTTTTGCTTACTAACACTGGTATGTAGATATGTATGACATTCACACAGATGACTGTTTTATTTCCATATACCAGCCCAGGCAGGGTCTTATTAAAACACAACCAACTTTGGATGTTGGTATTTGCAGGTGATTTTAGCACAGCCAAAGCAGTTATTTTTTATGTATTTATGTATTTTAGATGAGACACAAACAGCTGATCTTGACATCACTGAAAGGCTGCAGAGATGGAGTGTGTGTAATAATGGATGCAAAGATATGTATTGCAGATGGGGGAGAGAGAACTCCAGTATCCATCATGCATCCTTATGTAATATTTTTTTTTGTGTGTGTATTGCAAGGATGATGTGTGTATAGCCATTTTGCCACATGCGTGGGATGGATGGCTTGAAATGTTGACATATCTAAACCTGCCTCTTATTTGGTATCATTACTTTGTAGAGTAAATAAGGATAGGAAAGGTGTATGTATTTAGTAGTTCACTGTAGTTCAACATGAAGTGTTTAGTCACAAGCTATGTAAAAACAAATAATAATAATAATAATAATATACAATAATTTTGCTAATATTAATCTTTTTAAGGTGCCAGAATTGTGGGTGACACATAATTCCTTTGAGCAGAATTTTTATTGCCCTCCTGATACCAGAGCCACTTCAGCTGGCAGACACAAGCATTACAATCTCATACTTCACTCACAGCCAGACATTAATGCTAGATTTATTCACAGTTAGCCAGAACTGCTTCACCTCACAGACCACTTTATATACAGACAAGATCACCATTGTCTTAAACTGCTGTGATAGGTATGAAGGTGTAAAGATATTTTGAGCAGAGCACCTGCAAGTGCTATGATTGTTGATGTATGGGCATTTCATTCAGTATTCAGAAGTTGTGCATATGCAGTTTGATCACATGCATGTTACTTGTTGTTCTTAGGGAAGCTGTTGTAAGACAAATAATGTACCCTCAAGTACTTAAAGGATGATGTTCTACACCATATCATCTGACATAAAACAGTGTTGTTTAGTTTTACCATCCACCATGGGTGGACTGTTGCAGCTTGAAGTCCAGGCAATATGTTTCTCATTCATACTAGAATGGTTTCAAGGCTTACAAAATATCCAAGATCATTGTGCTTTTTTATAAGACTGAAGTAGGTACCACTATTTATTTATTTATTTTTATTAGCCCTTTGTGATTTCAAACTATTTGAAATTTGTAAACAGTAAAATATTACAAGTTCCTCAAGATGACCTGAAATACATCATCAGTTATGCACCCATGTGTTCATCTATTGTCTGCCAGCTGCTTCATTGCTCTGTCATCCTCAGAAGAGCAAACACACATATCAAAGCTTTTATGTTGCATTTTAATTTTCTCTTTTTCTGATATTTTGTGTTTACATTTTTAGCCTTCTACTATAGATTTAAATGACGTAAAGCAAATGCACCAACTCAAACATTTTCTTGACAAACCTTGCATTTGCACCCACAAGAAAGGACAGTTTGTGTCGAAACTTTTATAATTAACTGAATAACTTTTTTCATCTTGATCTGGGTTTGATGTCTGATTCCAACTCACAGTGGAAGGCAAGGTTTTGTTCCTCATTAAGTATGTTGATTACATATCTGTATAAAGCCGGAGGTGATGCTTTAGCTGTAAATTTTTGACTAGCTTCTTGTCTGACAATGTGAGTTGACCAGCTGGGTTCTTTTGTGAATGGCATGTTTGACAAACATGATGACTTAGCTCTCCTGCTGTGGGCTACTGTCATGCCTGATTCTCTCTCAGTCTTCATGTTATGTCTTGAAATGATATGTGGATGCAGTTGATAGTCATAGCAGTTTTAACTTTAAAGAGTGAATAACATGAATTGCCATATGTAAATGTTACACTTAGTAAATTAACGAGAGAGAGAGAGAGAGAGAGAGAGAGAGAGAGTTTGGTTGGCTATGAAGCACCCAGAGAGGTTTTGCTAACTTTTGTAAATTCACTCTGTACAATGAGCCCTCATCGTCAACCTTTACCCATGTGGCTTCTCAGTTGTAACGTAATTAACCCAACACGTACCTACGGCAACGTATACATATATATATATATTTACTGGGTTATTCACAAGCTGTTAGGTATCAACAATCAAAACAAAAGTGGTCACCATTTGGTGTAAGCGTGGAGAGGTCAATGGATAAGATGAAATGTAGAGTAGAGGTTCTGTACACCACTGTTTTTCATATCAGACACTACACAGATGCGTCCCAGGACTAACTGAGGTTTGGATTTCTTACCATCTTTCAGGTGGCAGTGACCAGAGTAGTGGCAGAAGAATTTGTTTGGGTTAGCATTATTGTAGTCTTATGCATGGTGGTTATTCAAAGTGATGGAGTTTTTATACAATACTGTATTCAGTGGTATGTTTTTATAGCTTGTTAGAGCTAAGGCAGAGTATAAGAAATGTACTTGACTGAGCTTTTCTCTTAAAGAAGATGCATGTTGTATGGCAGTGTAGTTGCTTGTTGGGAGACCCCTTTGATCAGATGGACAGTGAAGCAGCTTGGTTAATGTAATGCTTTTAATACTAACTTGAAAGTGATGACAGTCAAGGAAGAAACAGTAGATGTTATTCCAACTAGTTTCTCAGTCACTCCCTGTGCACAGCACTGATTCCACCTCTGCAGAAAAGTCCTGTCTATGATAGTGTAATTTGCTGTAATATATATATATATATAAATATATAAAAGTCACTCCCCACGCCAGTTTTAATTGTACGGTGACCAGAGAGATGTTCTGCATTCACTCTTTGTAAAACATTCCGTTGTGTAGAGTTTGAGATGTTCTGTTATTTGGATGATAATATATAAACTTAAGATAAGGAGATGAAATAATAATAATAATGGACCAGGATACCATATTATTTTGTTTACTTGTTTGAAGGCGGCACGCATCCCTTCCCAGAGAGCAGATGCTTGGGTTCCTGTACATGCTATTTTTTCCCATAGTCCAGTATATATATATATAAATAGCGGGAGAAGCATATAGTTGCTGGACAGGAATTTAACTTTTATGTTTATAAGTTAATTTGGTAGCTGTGTACTTGCTTTGTTGTTTTTGCTTGTTCTAAATCATGAACAAAAGAAAAAAAAAGAAAAAAAAGAAAATTGCCTTTTTTTATTAGTTTAGCCATTAGCCTATGAATATATATATATATATATCAATTTTATTTTTTAGTTAGGACTGAACACTGAGAAGTAATGAATCATGATAGTTTTATTTTGATACCTCACAAAGCAAGACTCGCCAGGACTTTTTGTAATGCAGCCATTTATAAAGGTGAAGCAACCCACCAGTGACGCCATATGGAAATGAAAGTGTATTTGAAATTTACGTTGAATTTCAGATGATCACTGAAGCAAAGGAACTGTATGAAAACTGTGACTTTATTATGAAGTTAGCTGTAAGATGATGTGAAGTAAAAGCTTTGCATCATGCAGATAAAATTCTCCTACTAGTGAGTACAGTATTCTGTAGATTTTGTCATGTTAATTCTCTGTCAGTATTTTGCTGTTAATAGGTTATGATAACTATCAGACTGCAATAATCCTAAATATGTGCCATATGGATCACTGCAAAATTATAAGACGCCAGTTTTGGCGTCATTGGTGGATCCTAACACGGGTTTCTGGCTCTGTCAGCAGTCCACTCCTGATAGCTGTTGCATAAATTTTATATGAAGCATATTG
The DNA here is from genome assembly GCA_018397915.1 of Birgus latro. Classification (NCBI taxonomy): domain Eukaryota; kingdom Metazoa; phylum Arthropoda; class Malacostraca; order Decapoda; family Coenobitidae; genus Birgus; species Birgus latro. The sequence continues at coordinate 25,830 of JAGKTI010008285.1, read as the reverse complement.
TAAAAAATAAGTACTCCATATACAGTACAGTATATATTGCCAGATTACATAGTGGTAAAGTAATGAAGATTAAATATAATTAGATGGATATAATTGTTGTGATGTTACTGTAACCAAAAAAAAAAATTAATACCATGTTAAGAAGTCATTTTCATAATCACAGTTTACTTATATGGATTTTGTGATTGTAAAGACTTCATTTGCCAAATGAGAATGATTAGGAATAAAAAATTCGTTAATACTCCAGAAATCAGCTGTTGGAGGGATTATGGCAAGACCAGGCCACTCACATGCAGGGTTGGGATGGCGCTGGCCGCTGGGTGTAGGCAGTCTGCACAAAACCCCTGGCTTATGTAATCCGTCATCAATAAATAACCTACACCCAAATATTTCTTGTTTCACCTCTGCTTCCTTACCTACTATCAGTACTGACAGAATGCTGTATCATTTCTATTTGTTACCTGGTAGAATATTGTGCCTTAATAACTGCCATTGTTGATGAGGCATTCTCATGGCTTCAGGTATTTTATTTCAATCACAAGTGAAGAATAATTAAAGAACTGATATCAGCAAGGACACCAACATCCTATGATCCTTCTCCGGGTTACCAGCCATGATCTGACAGTCATGGGCACTGATTAGTATCTTGGCTCTTGTGGCTGTGGATCATATACTGATTGTTCTCTTCATCACCTGAGCCCTTGGTAGGTAGCTCATCCTTTGTCAGATGGCTCTTTGTTTTGTCTTTTTTCAGCTCTTTGGCAAGTTTGTGCCTTAGTGATTATATTCATTCATTCCTGGATTACTGAAGCCTGTGTGGATCATCTGTAAGTCTCCTCTGTTCTCTGTGTTTTTATTCTATGAGTGGTCTCCCCCATTGCACTTTTCTGTTTGTAGTGTATGCATGACCCTTGAATCATCTGTTTTCACCTTTCTTTGCCTTCTGATTCTCTGGTCTTTCAGAGTTCCTTTCTTCCCCTCTTTTGTTCTGTCTGTGCCTTTTGTGCATTGCTTATTGATGTTTGTCCATAGTTAAGGGTTGCTTTGCAGATTTTCCCAGTGGCTGGTGTGTGGAGAGAGTGACGTTTGCACAATGTCACTGACATAGCTAGGGATTTCTGCTGCACGGTTATGCAAATACCCCTCGCTTCCCTCTCTAGCTCCAAAAAGGGGGAAGGTGTATTGCAGGAAGGGGGCAACTTGGGCCTGTAGTCCGCTGGGTTCACATTTCAGATGAACCTGGGGTTACTATTACAGCCCATTGTGACAAGTAGAATTGTAGCAACAGTTCATGGATCCCAAATTCCAAATATCTGTGAGATGCTGGATGGTCCAATCGCAATAAAAGCATGGAGGTTTGCCAGTCCACATTTAGTACCACACGCTGGGGAAGTAAATATCGTCTGCTAAACAGCAGTGCCTGGTATATGGCAAATAGTTTTGCCACGAGAATGCAGTGCTGGCCGGCAAGCATCCATGTCTGACATAAGGAAAGATAGTAATAGCAGTATGTTGTTATGAAGGTCCTCGGAATACTTTTAGTAGTAGTAGTATGTTATGAAGTTCCTCAATATTATTAGTAGTTGTAGAAGTAGCAGTGGTAGTAGTAGCTGTCAGAAATAGTAGTACTAGTACGTTATAAGGATCCTCACAATATATTAGTAGTAGTAGCAGCATTAGTAGTAGTAGTGGCAACAGCAGTAGCAGTGGTGGTAGCAACAGCAGCAGCAGCAGCAGCAGCAGAAATAGTAATAGTAGCAGCAACAACAACAGCAACAATAGTAGTAGTAGATGCACCAGCAGCAAAAGTTGTAGCAGAAACAACAACAACAACTGTATTAGTAGCCTAATAGTAGAAGTGGCAGAAGCAGCAGTACTAGCAGAAACAGCAGCAATGGTAGAAACAGCAGCAGCAGCATTAAAAGTTGTGGATTTCAGGTTTGAATTTCCCGCCCACGACCACATTTTCTTTGTAAATAAATTCTTGTAGTAAATAATTTGGGTAAGATAATGTTTATCACTGGAGATAAATCTGGCCATGGAGAAAACAATATATTTAGTTATATATTCAGTAATAAGTTTCATTTACGATACTCCGTGCACGAAGTTGCTCGAAGCAGTTGAGAACTTGAGTTCTCCCTGCACCAGTTTAGTTCTCTCGTTACCAGATAGTTTTGTTATCCTCCCGCAGCTGAACAGTAAACAGCAATCAGCCATCATTCTGGACGTATTGCCACCAGCACCACAGCTAAGTACTTCATAATACTTATTCTAGGCTTTGAAATATTTATACTGAGTACTCTGATTAAACCCACATCCACATACCGTAGATAATGGTGAGTTGTTCCAATTGATGTTAGTTGATAATTAAGGCCCCCTGCAATAATAATAACAAACATAAAGTGGTGCCGTGACAAGGATTATATCTAGTGATAAATAACAGGGGGTTGCGGGTGTGAGAGCAGAAACATTGTGCTGTGTCGGCGATCAACCATATGTTGCGTGGAGCACCAGGGGAGGCTGCGCGTGGTTGGGGGGGGGTGTTGGAGTAGGGTTTGAACCCTACCCAGTGGATTATCCGCCCCCTTTGAAGAAAGTAGCCTTCTTTGGGCATTCATATGTCCAGAGATTCCCGCTAGATCGTCCGTTGCAGTTTCCAGATCATTCTCCAGCATTTTATGTCCGTAAGTTTGGCGTGAATCTTTCCATTTGAAGGTTGGATTGAAACAAGGATGTGTCATGTCTCCATGGTTGTTCAATCTGTATATGGATGGGGTTATAAAAGAGATACAAGGTTGGGCAGTGGATGTTGGAGTGGCCCAAGTGAGAGAGGGCAGTGTTTGGAAACTCCCTGTACTGTTGTTTGCAGATGATACTGTGTTGAGTGAAGACGAAGGGGAGCTGCAAGGCTTGGTAGATGAGTTTGGGAGTGTGTAAGAAACGGAATCTAAAGGTGAATGTGGGGAAGAGTAAAGTGATGGTCTTCGAGAGAAGTGAAGCCAGTGAGTGTACAGTGAGATTGGATGGGAAGGAAATGGAGAATGTGAGTGAATTTAAGTACTTGGGCAGTGTGATGAGTAAGGATGGTAGTCTGGAGGGTGAAGTGCTTGAAAGGGTACAGCAGGGAAGGGGCTGCAACATAATGCCCGGGATCTGAAGGCTCGGGGCTACAAGTTAGCAGATCCAAGTGTCACTAGTGGGGATATGGTCAAACTGCTGATTGGGGCGGACTTTTATCATCACTTTGTAAACACTAACCATATAAGGGAATGAGGCATAATTTTGTTACCCACAATTTATGGTTATACACCGAGTGGCACTTATCAGTCAGAAGAAGGTACTCATTTAGAGCAGGTAACTGTTCTGAAAATGGCAGTAGATCCGATAATGGAGTCAGCAAATATTGATGGCAGGAAAACTGCTCCAGAAATCAAGGATATGACAGCTTTATGGGACTTAGATCACATAGGTATTAGTCCCAATGAGACTGATAAGAAGGGAGAGAAGGTATTGGGTAACTTCTATGAAACAGTGCAATATTCCAAAGAACAGGGACAATATGTTGTAGAATTACCGTGGAAAGAAAACGATAAGTTACCTGATAATTTTAAGTTAGCCTTGGGCAGATTAAGAGGTTTGCAGCTTAAATGCATAGATCCCAACTATTGCAAACAGTGTAATAAAGTCATCCAGGATCAACTAGAAAGAGCATTCATAGAAAAGGTGGAGGACAAGAGTCTAGTAGGACATCCTGTACACTATCTAGCTCATCATGGTGTCACTAAAGATAGCTTAATAACACCAATTAGAGTAGTGTTTGATTGTTCAGCTAGAGAGCATGAGAGGGCATATAGTCTGAATGACTGCTTACATGCAGGGCCATCATTGGTTAATGACCTCATGCAGATATTGTTGCACTTTCGGTGTCATCGTTTTGCCTGGGTGAGTGACATCGAGAAAAAATTTCTTATGGTGGGGTTATTTGAAAAGAATAGGGATGCCACTAGATTTCTTTTGCCTGTTGAACCTTTAATCTAAATAGCCCTTACTTGATTTATAGGTTCAGGGCAGTGTTGTTTGGAGCCACTTGTTCCCAGTTCCTCTTGAATGCCTCTATACAAAAACATTTATCAGTGGTTCAGGAGGATAAGACCCTGCTTGATAAATTAAGGAAAGGGTTGTTTATTGACAATTTGCAAGGAACTGAAGAAGATGGGGATTCTTTACAACAATTGTGTTGGGATGCCCTGAGAGTATTTTCAAGTGCCAATTTGTCCTTAAGAGAGTGGGTAACAAACAGTGTGAAACTGCGGAAGCTACTCCAGGTTTTGGCTTCTGAAGTTCAGGACAAGGTAAAAGTACTTGGCATTAATGGCTAACTGATATGGATATGTTGCAGGTCAAGGGACACGAAAGTAGACACAGTAGTGACAAAACGTGAGGTGTTGAGCATAATTGCAGGTGTGTTTGACCCTCTGGGAGTATTATTGCCGGTGACCATCCGTGCAAAAAAATTTGTACAAGATTTATGGTTTATTGAATGTGGGTGGGATGTTCCTATACTGGAAGATATGGAGGCTGAATGGCAGGGGATATATGAGGATATGATTAATAGTACCAGTATTGTATTTTCCTGCCAAGTCACTGTTAGTAAAAAGGTCACGCTGAATCTATTTAGTGACACAAGCACCATTGCTTATGGTGTAGCAGCCTACTTAGTTAGTGAGGGAAGTAGTAGATTAGCTATGGCAAGGGCCAAAGTAGCACCCATTAACCTCTAAACCACGGGTCGTGACTTTTGTGACGGTCAGGCGCAATGGATCATACCACAGGGCGTCACTCCTGTGACTCTGTGTTTTTTTTTTAATTCGCCTGGGCTTTCAGGTGGTGACTTGTATCATCTATCAGCACTGCCAATGTCCAACAATAGTCAAAGCTGCTAATGTCATCAGTATTCCCATCCATTGTTGACAATTTAGCCATTTTCCCCCATTCTAGACTCCCCTCCCTACCTCCCCTCCATTACCCTCTCGTGTCGTCTGCTCAGCTGCTCTGCGCTAAGTAAATCTTCCCCGGATTTTTCCACTGTTTTCATCCATTGAAATGAGCCCTATGCCCTATTCTTATACAAAATAATATATATACACTGTATATAAAAAAAAATAAGGTAATTGATAGTGCCATACACCGGGAATTGGCTAATTATCACTTGGCAACATCCATCTTGCACTCGTTCGCTAATTTCTCCCGCTTTTTTTCTCCCCGTGAAATATGCAGTATGAGCTACTTTTGTAATGTAAATATATATAAGAAAGTAGGGAGAAGCCTGAGTGATATTTATATTTGCCTGGAACTAACTAATTTATTATGTACTGTATTGTCTAGATTTCCTACGACTTATTTCTTAGCACATAGCCTACATTAGCAGCTGACATTTTCAGCTCTTGGGTACCGAGATACATATTGTACATTCAGTTCGCTCTCGTCCTTCACGGTGAAATCATGTCGCAGTCATGCCCCTCCATTTCTGCCCCTTTTGCGCCCATTATAAAAGGCCCTGTGACCTCTACCCATACTAAACATCGTGTGGGAAGCGGTAAAGGACTGTAGTAATCCTTCCACTATCCGACGTAATGGAGCCAAAGGCATGTCCGGACAATGGTCTTGTCCGGATAGTGGCCCTGAAGCTCCAGCACTTGTCATTCATGACCCTAACCTAACCTAAATCAGAAAACCACCTCCCTACCGGACATGCATAGCACTTATTTAAGTCCCCTTTCACATAAATAATGCACTCAAAGCATGAATTAACTGAATTTTAACCAAAAAATGATGATTTAGAGGTGAGTAAGGCATAGGTGCTCACAACTTGCCAGCAAGTGTAAGTAAGTATCAGACATGGAAATCACTTTGAAAATCACCCTTTCTCACACTATATGCATTAAATAATGGAGACAAAGCATGAATTCATCGAATTTTAACCCAAAAAATGATGGATTTGAGGTGAGTAAGGCAGGGGTGTTCACGAGATGGCAGCTTAGTGTAAGTAAGTATCGGACATGGCTGTCACTATGAAAATCATCATTTCTCATATCTTATGCACTAAAGTATGGGTTACAAAGCATCAAATAAATAAATTGTTACCAGAAAAAGAGTTAGGTATTGCAAAGGTGTTCACTGTTCACCAGCAGCACCGGTCATTCTTGACCCTAACCTAACCTAACCTAAATCATAAAACCACCTACCTACCTCCCTACCGGACATGCATAGCACTTAATTAAGACCCCATTCACATAAATAATTGGTACAGAGCATGAATTAATCGAATTTTAACCAAAAAATGATGATTTTGACGTGAGTAAGGCAGGGGTGTTCACCAGCTGACTACATAATGAACGTAAGGATGAGACATGATTATTACTGAGAAAATCACCTTTTCACAGCCTATGCACTAAAATATGGGACACAAAGCACGAAGCAAATAAAATGTAACCAGAAAAATTATGATATAGAGGTGTGTGGGGCAAAAATGTTCACCAGTTGGCTAGATAGTGAACGTATGTAAGAGACATGGTAATCACTGAGAAAATCACCTCTTTCACAACCTGTGCACTCAAATATGGGACACAAAGCATGAAGTAAATAAAATGTAACCAGAGAATGAGGATTTAGAAGTGATTATGGAAAATATTTAGCAGTTGACAATGTTTACTTACATGTCCATGATTGTTGTTTACCCCTTGTTTACCCCCACCTCTAAGGTTTTTACAGTGGTCATAATTGGTCTTGAAGCATGTCCAGTAATCTAGTGTTTAACTACACTTAATCCTTAGCGCTGTGACTTTTAATTATTTAAACAAGAACGAAATACCGCAAACGATCGGACAGCTGTCCACTGTTCACGGGAGTTGAGACAGAACTAGTAGGAGGGAGATTGGGCGGGAAGGGAGCTAGTCGGCGCACGCGGGAAATTCAAACTGACACTGTCAGAAAAAATAAGATTTTTTCAGATTTTTTCGAATTTGGGGGCATTTTGGGGTTCGGACAGCCAACGATGCCCGAATAGTTATGTATCCGGATAGTGGACGTCCGGATCGTAGAGAGATTACTTATATATAATTGTAATAAACTACTAGAAATAAAGTGTGAGTGTGTATATGAGTAAGAAATGACAGAATACCAGTGGCGAATTAGCGCTAGTAGGAGGCTCGTACGGGCTCGTATTTTACATTGCTTTCACAGTGTGTGTGTGTGTGTGTTTTTTAGTATGGATTCCAAACTACTTGGAAATCATTGAATATTGTTTCTAGTGTTAATATCTGGCAGAGGTATTCATATTACGGGAAGTCGGGAAGTGTAAAGTGAAGACTTAGTTACCCAACTTCAGAAGTCTCCACAAGTCCTATGGTAGTCGACGAGTGCTAAAAAAACATCCCAGGAGAAAGATGAAGGTATGTGGCACATGCTTATTTAATTATAATATTCTAGGACTAATAACTGATTTTTGGCAAATATTTAAAAAAAGTCAGTCAGAGCGCGAATATCCCCGCGGGATGGGCATGGTGTGCCTCGACAACCCCGTGGTTTAAGGGTTAAACCCCTCACTATACCAAAATTAGAACTGGCTGCTGTCATGCTAGCAGCTCGTCTCACCAAGTATATTTGTGAGACCTAGGCAGACAAGTTAAGCATAGAAAATATATACCTGTGGATGGATAGCCTGATAACCCTATACTGGTTTTCTAGTAAAAAACTGTTGCCTGTATATGTTCAGAACAGGATTGATGAAATAAAGGCATTAGTCCCTGATGCTGAATTTCATTATGTGTCTACAAAGAACAACCCCAGTGATATGGTTTCCAGAGGGATGTCACATGCATCCTTAATAGGTTCCTCTTTGTGGTGGGGAGGGCCCACATGGCTACCTCACCAAAATATGTGGCCGGAAAATGGTCCATTTGAAGACGTTGGGGACGCCACCGCGGGTTGTCACCTTGAAGAGACCTTGTCATTGCCAGTATCGGTAACCCTTCCTGCCATAATGAATTGGGACCGATATGGTTCTTATGTGAAGACAAGGCATGTGATGGCATGGGTGTTGAGATTTATCAAGACACTGAAAGGTAGGAGACAAAGAACATACAGTAGGCATGGAAAGTATTGACGTTTTTTTGCCGACGTCATTCTTTTTCGCGTTAAGTGAAGTAGGGTCAATACTACCCTCCCCTGTGATGCGAAATGAGCTGACGCTTTTTCAACGGGAGCTGGCAACCCTGCTTGATAGGTTTGGCACCACAGGAGCAGGCTCAGTAATGTTTGGGCAGCCACAGGAGGAGGATTGTCTCTGTGTGTGATGCACCACGAGGGCATGTTTTGACTCAAATAACACAGTTATTTGGTTACCTACCACATTCTCATCATGCCTAAAGTAACCACAAGCAAGGACAAACGTGTGGAAGTGATTACTTTATACAAAGCTGGCCACAAACTCCTATTTATTGCAAATCAGATGGTGTTAGACTGAGGACAGTGCAGAGACTGGTGAAGCGGTTCAAGGACAGTGGGGAGGCCATTCCTCCCACTCCACTTCCCAAGCCTGGGAGACCTCGTAAGACAACCTTCAGGACCCGTCAGCTGATCTCAAGGCAAGTTAGCAAGGATCCAAGGCTAACAGCACGGGATTTAAAAGAAAAGAACCCACAGTTGCTGGCAGATGTGTCTGTCAGAAGTGTGCAGCAGCTGTTGCATGACGATCTGGGCTACAGGAGTTTTTGTGCTCGTAAAAAACCACTGCTAACTGCACTTCAGAAGAAAAAGAGAGTAAATTTTTGTAAGAAATATCTTGCCTGGAGTGAGGAGCAATGGAAAACTGTGCTTTGGAGTGATGAGTCAACATTTACTGTCACTGGTACCCCTTCATCACGAGTGTACCGCAAACCAGGCAGTGACCCCCTGGATCCTAAGTACACTTCCAAGTTTGTTAAATACCCAGCCTCACTCATGGCTTGGGGCTGCTTTACATATTATGGTGTTGGTAGGTTGGTAATTCTACCTGCAAATGAAAAAGTGAACCAGAACAATTATTTGGAGCTCTTATGTGATGTTTTAAGTGACTCTTTTGATAAAACCAAGGCAAGAGTATTTATGCAAGATTCTGCCCCTGCACATGTTGCAAAGTCAGTGAAACAGTGGCTAACAGACTGTGAGGTTCCCTTTATTCGAGATTGGCCCGGAAACAGCCCAGATATCAATCCCATTGAGAATTTATGGGCGCACATGAAGCGGCAGCTGCGTAGTGTGGACACATCATCTTTGCCTAAACTTGAGGCTGCAGCTATGGAGCAGTTTTAGTCCGTCTGTTCTGCAAAACTATGCCATCAGTCTCCCCAGACGCCTTAAGAAGATAATAAAGGTGAAGGGGAATGCCAGTAAATACTAAATTCAATGGTGAGTGTTAATTTATTTGTTTCTCCTTGCTAACCACAAGAATGTTTTCTTTTTTTAAGATGGCGTCAACACTTTCCGCTCCTACTGTATGAGGCAGTGCCGGCATATTTGACAGTGCCGGAAATAAGGACAGCAGAATCAGTAATGATTAAGTTAGCTCAAATGGAAGAGTATCCTGAGGATTACCATTATTTATCCACTTGAAAGGGCTCACCAAGTAATGTTGTGAAGCAGTTAGGCCTCTATATGGAAGGTGAGCTGTTGCATTGTAAGGGTAGGTTACAGTTGTTGGACTTAAAGGATGAAGCAAAGTACCCTATCCTAATAGCTAGTAAACATAGGTTAGCAGCTCTCCTTTCTGAGTACTGCCACAAGGTGTGTAGCCATAGTGGAGTAAGTTATGTTGTAAGTTACATAAGACAAAGATTTTGGATTCCTAGGATCAGACAAGTTGTAAAGAAGGTTTTAAGAAAATGTATAACTTGTAAAAGGTTACAAGGTGCCCCATATAGTGCTGTACAGGCTCTGCCATTACCCTACTTTAGGGTTCAGGAAGTGAATCCATTTCAAGTAACAGGAGTAAACTACACAGGTGCTCTACCCATTTAAGAAAAGGGTACCGTAGGAAAATTATATGTATTATTGTTTACCTGTGCAGTAACCAGGGCTATACACATTGAGATGGTGTCAAACCTTTCCTGTGAGTCCTTCATTCATACCTTCCATCGGTTCTGTAGCAGGAGAGGCTTCCCTGAACTCGTAATTAGTGATAATGCAACTACATTTATAAGTGGAGCCAGTGTGTTGGAGTTAAAAAATGATCCAAGGTTACAGAATGAATTGGTAAAGGTAAATTGTGAGTGGCGGTTCATACCGGCCAGGGCGCCATGGTTCGGTGCCATCTGGGAAAGAGTGATAGGTATCCTAAAGGTTGGCCTGAGAAAGGTATTGCGCCGAGCTTTAGTAACCCGTGAAGAACTGGATCCTATTATTGGAACTTGAGGCCACAGTCAATGACCGTCCACTTGGATATACATACGGTGACCTTGAAGATCCACTTCCTATTATTCCTTCACAACTTGTTAAAGGGAGACGTCTTAGACAGTTTCCTGAAACAAGAAGTCAGGGATGATGATCTCACGGACATCACCTAGCAGACTAACTCAGAAATAAACCGACATCTCCTATACGTGACAAAGATTTCACAAGATCTGTGGAGGAGATGGACCACCGACTACCTAATATCACTCAGGGAGTGACATCATCAATTGACATACAAGAAAGGGAAGGCAGCGCCTCAAGTTGGGGATGTCGTGCTGATACACAACGATGGGCCTCAACTTCTCTGGTGACTAGGTCGGGTCACCAAATTGTTACATGGTCCCGATCAAGAATGTAGGGTAGTACAGCTAAGGACAAGCGCCGGTTTGACCACAAGACCGGTGGTTAAGCTGTATCCACTAGAAGTGAAAGAAGATGACAGCCAAACCGGCGCTACTCAACACTTCCCTACACCCGCAATTTTTTTTTTTTTTTTTATGCAAGGAAGAAGGAACCAAGGGCCATGGGCCCACATACTGTTCCTTCCAAGAAAAAGTAAAAACAACACAAAAGAGAGCCAAATTCAAGATCCATTCACTTCGAGATGCCTGGACACATTGCGTTTGAAAGATTGGAGATCATAGGAAGCAGGGAATACAGACAGAGGGAGACAGTTCCAGAGTTGACCAGTTGCATAAATGAAGGACAGGGAGTAACGGTTAACTCTTGCATTAGAGAGTTGGACAGAATAGGGATGAGAGTTTGTTGCTAGACGGGTACTACGTGCCCGTCGTAGAAGTGGAGGGATGCAAGCAGACAGTTCAGAGGAACAGTGACCATTGAAGATGCTCCGTTGAGGACATCACGTCGGACCGCCCTCGTTTCCTCCCAGCTATGGCATACCCTGAGTGGGACGGGACAGTTGTAATGTATATAATTTGGGCGGGGGAGTATGTTATGGATTTCGGGTTTGAATTTCCTGCCCACGACAGCACATTTTCTTTGTAAATAAACTCTTGTAGTAAATAATTTGGGTAAGGTATTATTTATCATTGGAGATATATCTGGTCATGGAGAAAACAATATATTTAGTTATATATATACAGTAATGATAAGTTTCATTTAATTTACTTTGTGCACGAAGCTGCTTGAAGCAGTTGAGTTCTCTCCCTGTTACCAGAGAGTTCGGTTCTCTCCTTGCCACCAGAGAGTTCAGTTCTCTAGTTTAGTTCTCTTCCCGCAAGTGGACAGTAAACAGCAGTCAGCCATCATTCTGCACTTAATACCACCAACACCACAGCTAAGTACTCATAATATTTATTCTAGGCGTTGAAATATTTATACTGAGTACTGATCAAAACGCCATCCACCAGGGGTGTGGAGTTGGAGTCAGGAGACAAGGAGCCAGATACTTTTGGCTGGAGTCGGTGTCAGAGTTGGTAAAAAATATCTTCAACTCCTTTACGTGATCAATTGTCGTGTAAAGTACCAGTACTTGGGTGCACTGCTAGGCCAGTTCCCACATTTTTGTGGGAGAAATTAGCTTTTGTGGGAGCTCTTGTGGGAGGACATTTCAGGCAACCCCGCTGCAGGGGGTCACCTTGACGTGGTGACGGGGCTTGAAGCGTGGTTGGCGGTGCCACCTACCTTGGGGGCTTGCCTGCCTTTGTAGGGTTCGGCATTTGTCGCCCTCGTGGACCAAGCACCCTCTACATCACTAGTGGAGGAGGCCTGCTGGTGATGTTAGTTCCAGCCCATTTGCCATCTAGGGCTGGACTGTCGCCTCCCCACGTGTTTGCCGTGCGTGGCGCCCCGTAATGCTGGGAGACGGGAGTCCTGGAGGTTGAGCGATGCTGTACGGTGCGCCCGGCAGCTAGCAATACACCTCTTTGGTCCCTTATTCTGGCTAGACGGGCGACCTGGTTGGGCCCGACCAGGTCAATCGGGTGGTCATGCATTGGCTAGGGTCAAGTGGGCAATGGGGGACCTGGTGGCTCCTATCGTCCTGGAGTCACCCTTGCCCGGGTCCCCTGGTGGTTACCCGCGTATACTCTCCCGCTACCTCTGGGGTCGCCAGTGGTGTTCTCCCTGGCATATGACCTCCCCTTGTTGGGCTCCATGGTGGGTGGAGGGGTGGGGGAATGAAGGTTTTTTTCTCATTTATGATTACCACTCCCCCCAAAGTTAGTGCTTGTGCCGAGAACGGCCAGACTTCTGAGTCCCTTTCTTGAGAAAACCCGCATTTACGGGTACTTTTCTGTTCTGGAATCCGGGAAGAAATTGCTTATGATTCTCTTTATGCTGCCATGAGGCCTTTTGGCGTCATGAGCAGGTTAAAGTTGATATTGTGCCCGGATGGAGCTTCATTTGACGCATATGTTACCTTCTGCGAGAGCGCTTCTGCATTGGCTGCTCTTCGAGCTTTAGATGAAGGCTCCATTTTATTTAGATGCAAGGCTAAACTTTTCAGTATAGCAAATTTGTCTGATGACGAGTTTGACTTTATACCTAAGCCTTTTGAGGATGATGACGGCACTCCTGACATTTCTAGAGACATTCCTAGGCAATACTGGCATGTCGCCACATATAAGGATGGACAGAACAATTTTATCAAAGGATCTGAATGCCTAGAGAGGAAAATAGGAAATATCCCTGAGGGGAATCTGAAGAGGTATGGGAGGAATCTGTTAGTTAAAGCGGGGAATGACACACAGGCTGCCCTTTTGTTTAAATTTATTCCATCTCCTGACTCGGTTCTTCAGTCTGTCTCCCCACATAAAACCTTCAACACTGCTAAAGGAGTCATTTACAGCAGTGATTTATGTGACTTTAAGGATGAAGAGATACTGTGTCGTTGTCCTGCGAATGTTATTGAGGTAAAGAAGCTGAAAGGCACAAATTCCGCTATTTGTTTGACATTTTCATCACCTCATCTGCCGGACTACATCAGAATCAGACATCTGAGATTTCATGTCAAGAAGTTTCACCGTAGACCAACACAGTGCTATAACTGTTTCGACTATGGTCATGTGAAGGACTCCTGCAAAAGTCAGAAGACATGCTTTATTTGTTCTGCCAGTCACGACCCTGAATCATGCTCTGACTCTAAGTTCTGCAAGCATTGTGGTGGTGATCACTCTCCAAATTCAAAAACATGCCTGCGGTACCAGTTCGAGCAGGAAATCATTTTGCTCGCAGACAATGAGCATATTAGCTATGGAAGTGCTCGGCATCGGTTGTTGACGGCCCACAAACACCCTAGCTCCAAATTTTCAAATGTCGTCCAAGGGTTTCTATCTCATCGTTTTGACGGAAAGTCCCCTCATCTTCCTCACACTACTACTAGCAGCACTAAGCAGAACAATTCTCAGTCCCCCGCCAAGCCTCTTCCAGCTTCTGGTGACAAGCCCTCTCCTGGTCTTTTAACTTCAGATTTGCATTCATCCCAAGCCCTTCGTGGTACTGGTGTTGTCTCCGGTAAGGGTCCATCATTTTCTCGGTCGTCCTCTGCCCAGCCATTGTCATCTCGTACTTCAAAGGCCGTCAGTAAGCAGAGTGTGGTTGCTTCCTCTGAGCGGGACCTCTCTCGAGCACTATCGTTGTCTCCCCGTACTTCAAAGGCCATCAGTAAGTGGAGTGCAGTTGCTCCCTCTGTGGGGAAGCACTCTCGAGCAATGTCGTTGTCACCTCGTCCTTCAAAGGCAATTAGAAAGCAGAGTTCGATTGCTCCCTCTATGAGGGAGCACTCTCGTACTCCGAATGCAAAGGCTGACAATGACTTCACTTGTCCTCCCCGTTCTAAGAGGTCCCGGAGCTCTTCTCCCCCTACGGATACTGGTGTTATGCTACTATCCAATAAGTTCTCAAATCTTGATAAGGACTGTCCACTTGATGACCGTTTGATGGATGCTTCTCCTTTACCTTCTGCCGCTGACCCTCCTGTAGTGCCTGATTCAGCTGTCTATCCCCTCCCGAAACGACAAAAACCTGTGTCTGTTTCGTCTGAGACTTCTAAGTTTCCAGTCACCAAATCCAATGCAGACAAGTCCGTGAGGAGCAGTCATCTGTCCTTGCACCCTAATATCAAACGTGTGCCTTCATCTTCCCAACCGCATAATGGAAAGGTTGGGGCTCCTGTCATTAGCAAGTAATGTTCCATTCTGACATCCTGCAATGGAACTGTAAGGGTCTTTGCTCTAGGTTTGAGAAACTAAAAGTTCTGATGCATGACTTTGATCCAGGTGTTGTTTGTCTCCAGGAGACCATGTTGGGCTCTGAGGTATACAATCCTGGGTTGAATTATGTCTTTCACGGGTCTCCCCCTCCGCCAGGTAATCGGGCGCATGGGGGTGCAGCAATAATTGTTCACAGGTCTTTGCAGCACTCCTTGGTTCAGTTGCAGACAACTCTCCCAGCTGTTGCTGTTACAGTTGTATTGGAATATTCACTCACGGTATGCTCCTTGTATCTTCCACCTCGTGGTGGTTTCAGTAAGCAGGACATCGAAGACTTAATCCGTCAGCTTCCTGCTCCCTTCCTCCTTCTTGGGGACTTTAACGCGCATAATCCACTGTGGGGTGGTACAATTTTAGATGTTGGTGGGAGGATTATGGATGACATACTCCAATCGTATAATATCTCGGTTTACAATGATGGCTCTGTGACTTACCACAATGTCTGTAGCGGAGCTTCCTCCGCTATTGACTTGAGCTTGTGTTCTCCTTCCATCCTTATGGATTTTCATTGGTCAGTAAACCCTTTTCTGCATGGAAGCGATCATTACCCAATCCATTTAAAGTGTGTGAAAAATGTCCCTGCTTATTCCTCTCCTAGGTGGAGGGAGCGGGAGGCTGAATGGTTGAATTATAAAAATGGTATACTTCTGGCTAGGCCTTTCGAGTCCTTCTCTAGTCACTTGGAAGCCTATGATTATTTTGTTGCTGCAATTATGGGCAGTGCCCGTGAGGCCATCCCTATGTCGAAAGGTAAACTGCATCGACCTGCGGTCCCCTGGTGGAATAAAACCTGTGCCATACTAAGGAAAATTACGAGGAAATGTTATTGGCATTACAAGACCAGTGGCTCAGCTGCCACGCGCCAAATTTACCAACGTGCCATGGCAAAGCAACGTCGCTACTTTCGAAAGGCTAAACGGGACTCTTGGATATCTTACATCAACGGCATTAACTCCAAGACCCCCTCTAGGGTTATATGGAGGAAAATTAGAAAACTTTCAGGCAAATTCATCCCATCTCCCACTCCGACATTGAAAGTAGTTGGCGACCTCCTTACTGATCCTGCTGAGGTTGCGGAGACCTTAGGGAGGCATTTCGCGGATGTCTCCAAGTCCTCTCTAATATCAGGGAATGGTATTCCTGACTTGCCTCCACCTTCTTCATCTTCTTGCAATGCTGCCTATAATGCTTCATTCACACTCAGGGAACTGGAAGACGTTTTGTCATCGATTACCTCTACGTCTCCAGGTGAGGACAACATCCTCTATTCAGTGCTCACAAATTTGCCTGTTGTGGCTACAAAGTTCCTCTTAAAGATCATTAACAAAATTTGGGAAACGGGCATTTTCCCTGCCAGTTGGAGAGTTTCCCTCATCATCCCCATCAGCAAGCCAAACAAAAATCCCCTTTTGGCTACCTCCTATAGGCCTATCGCACTTACAAGCTGTGTTTGTAAGATGATGGAAAAGCTAGTTAATGCAAGGTTAGTGTGGTACTTAGAATCCGAAAAGCTGCTTTCTCCTTACCAGTTTGGGTTTCGGAAGAACCGTTCGACACTAGACCCCCTTCTGATCCTCTCAAATAATATCCAGCAAAGCTTTGCCAACCATTGTCAGACTGTTGGGGTGTTCTTTGACCTTGAGAAAGCATACGACACAACCAGGCACACTAGTATTCTTCTTCAGCTGTCTCGATATGGAATTGAGGGAAATATGTTTCGTTTTATCCGCTCCTTCTTGTCGGAACGTTACATTAAGGTTCGTGTCGGAAATGTTGTATCCAGTCCTTATAGGCAAGAGGAGGGCATTCCCCAAGGCAGCATTCTTAGTGTCACCTGTTTTGCAGTGGCTATCAATGGTGTTCTCGATCAGATTTCCCGCCCTGTGTTGGGCTCCCTATATGCTGATGATTTGGCAATTTGTGTGTCCGGCTACGATGCAGTTGAGATTAGTCATCACTTGCAAAAGTCCGTAAATACTATTTGTCGTTGGGCTGATGATAATGGTTTTTGCTTTTCACCTTCCAAGACTGTTGCAGTCCGCTTCACTAGAAGCACACGCCAGGAGGTTATCCCACACTTAAAGTTAAATGATGACATCATCACTTTTGAGAAGGAGGTTAAGTTTCTGGGCATGATCTTTGACTCTCGTCTCTCTTGGTCACAGCACATTGATTATCTGAAGCTTAAAGTTAAGAAATCATTGAATATCCTTAGAGTGGTCTCTAGTCTTCATTGGGGTGCAGATAGGAACTCCCTTATCAAGCTCTATAACTCTTTATGTCGATCACAGATTGACTATGCTTGCCAAATTTATTCTTCTGCCTGTAAGACTAAACTTCATGAGCTTGATGTGCTCCACAATACGGGTCTACGAGTGTGCTCGGGTGCCTTCCGCACTTCCCCTGTGGAGAGTTTATACGTAGATACAGACCAGCTTCCTCTGGACTTACGTAGGCATGAGTTAGGGCTTCGCTACATTGTGCGAATCAAGAGCAGTCATTACACCAATCCTCGTGTTGATGTTCTGTTGCAGTGTGACCCGTCAAAGTTCCGTGGCCCAAGAGCCTCTATACCTTTCCAGATTCGTATGCTACCTGTGGGTGATGCATCACTGAGGGAGCAAAAGATTGAACCAGTAAGCTACAGCAATCTTCCTCCCTGGCTCATTCCGAAACCTAATGTGTGTCCCAAAACCATATGTAGGAAAACCTCTTCGGATGCAGAAATTAAATCGAAGTTTTTGCTCCATGATCTTCTCCACAGGGACTCAGTAAAGTTGTATACAGATGGCTCAAAGTCACAACTTGGTGTAGGTTTTGCTGTTGTCCATAAAGGGGGTGTACGCGTCGGATGGCTTTCAAACAATGCCTCTGTTCTTACTGCTGAACTAACTGCCATCGAGAAGGCTCTTGAAGTGGCTTACTCAATGCCGAGAAAGACGTTTACAATATATTCAGACTCCTATGGAAGCTTGACCGCCATTAAGCAGTTTAATACATTCCATCCTATAATAAGGAAGATTCAGTCTTGGCTTTGGCACCTGGCTGCAAAGTATAAATTGGTTTTGTTCTGCTGGATACCGTCTCATGTTAATCTTTATTGGAACGAGTTCGCTGATAAAGAGGCAAAATCCGCATGTTCTCTTCCTTCTGTAGGGTATAATAAGGTTCCCTATTCTGATATGAAGACCGTTATCCATAACTTTGTTTGGTCTGAGTGGCAGGCGAGATGGGCTTCCCCCTCCCTGGCCAATAACTCGAAGTATAAAGAGATCCGGCCTTCGGTCTATGCCTGGTCATCCTCTTCTCAGGCTTGTCGGGGTTTTGAGACGAGGTTGACTAGGCTGCGAATTGGCCATACGCGTTTGACTCATGGGTTCCTATTGGACCGAGGGGTCCCACCTCAGTGTGACATCTGTCATGTCACAATAACTTGCAGACATATTTTATTGGACTGTCCGATCTACGCCCGTTCTCGAGTGAAATTTTTAACATATAGGAGAACCCCCCTATCAGTTGTTTTAGGTAATAGGGCAAATGTTTCTAGCCTTATGGCGTTTTTAAAGGAGACAGGGCTGTACTACAAGCTATGATTAGTGTTGTCATAGTTATGTTTTAGGGCTTGCTGTCTACATCTGTTTTCATTTTACTTACGATTTTGTATAATTATTGTATAGTAGTTTTCCCCATTTTCAAACTCACTCTTTTAAACCATCATGTTTCATACTTCACTCATCAAAGCGCTGAATGACCTCTCAGGTCCCAGTGCTTGGCCTTCGGCCTAAACTTCATATTCCAATTCCATTTCAGGCAAGCAATTTGTGGGATGTTTTTGTGGGAATATTGATTTAATGTGAATTTATGATATTATATACACTAATAATATGGATGAAGTAGATGGGGAACACTCATCATCCACCCACTTGGTGTAGTGATACCCTGTTGTTGGGGTAGCTCTGCACTGAGTGGCAAACCAAATTATTTCCTGTAAACCAGGAAAGCATTTGCAATGCTGGGTGGTAACCTTATAACCAACCAACACGTGTTCCCTACGTGACAACAAGTGGGTTGGCGGAGGGTTAGTGCCCCTCCCCGGAAAACAACTAACTAAAAATACGAACAAGAAATCTCGGACCAAGACTGACCAAAAGATGACGACTAAGGGCCGAACAAAGGACTTGGTACGGATAGCTATATGGAATGTAAGAGGTGCAAATGATGAGGTGAAAGAGAGAGAGACTGTACAGGTGCTTGAGGGTGTGAAAGTGGATGTATGTGGATTAACTGAAACTAAATGGTGAGGTGAGAGTGTGAGAGAATGGCAGTATGGATGGGGTAGATGCGCGGGAGTGGGTGAGAATGAGAGGGCAAAAGAAGGAGTGTGTATTGTTGTGAGTAACAGATGAAGAATATGGATCAGTTGGCTCAAGGATTGTGTGGGTAAGATTGAAAGTTGGACTACAAATGTTGGCAATTCTGTGCGTGTATGCGCCAGCGTAAGATTGTGCAAGCAGAGTGAGAGAAGAGTTCTGGACAAATGTGGAAGCGTGCTTGGAAAAGTTTGAAAGGAATGAGAGAGTGTTTTTGATTGGAGATATGAATGGAAAGTAGGGAATGAGAAGGTTAATGGAGTAGTTGGTGAGTGGGGTGTGCCCGCAGAGATGGATGAGAATAGCAGTGCTTTAGTGGACATTTGTGCCAGGAGGGGGTTGGTGATAGCTAATACTCTCTTCAGGCACAAAATTATCCATAGGTATATGTGGCGAGTGATGAGAAGGGTGGATGGTGAACTGAATGAATGGAAGGCAATGATTGATTGTGTGTGTATGGATGAAAGAATGAGACAGTGTGTAATGGATGCAAGAGTATATAGAGGTTCGGGGAGTGGACTTTTGGACCAACACTTGGTGGTGGTCAGAATCAAAGTCCAATCAAAATGGAGAAATAGAAGAAGAGAAGGACAGGAGGTAGTAGTTCTTACAAGGAGGGTAGAAAAGTTACGAGAGGATGGAAAAAAGGTAGAATATAAAAGGCATGTGAAGGAGTGATTGGGTAAATATAGATTGAAGCAGATGGGGGACGTGGAAGTGTGCAAGATACAGTAATCTCTCTACTATCCGGACGACCACTCTCCGGTGACCTCACTGTTCGGACATCGTAGGCTGATGGCTGAAGCCTCAAAATTGCAACAACACACACACACACACAAAAAATCCGATTTTTTCCGATCACGTCAGTTTGAATTTCCCGCGCGCGCCGACAGCTCCCCTCCCGCGCTATCCCCCTCCTCCTAGTTCTATCTCAACTCCCGTGAACAGTGGACGGCTGTCCGATCGTTTGCGGTATTTTCATTCTTGTTTAAATAATCATAAGTCACAGTGCTAAGGAATAAGTGTAGTTAAACACTGGATTACTGGACATGCTTCAAGAGCAATTATGACCACTGTAAAAACCTTAGAGGTGGGGGTAAACAAGGGGTAAACAAAAATCATGGAGATGTTAGTAAACATTGTCAACTGCTAAATATTTTCCATAATCACTTCTAAATCCTCATTCTCTGGTTACATTTTATTTACTTCATGCTTTGTGTCCCATATTTGAGTGCACAGGCTGTGAAAGAGGTGATTTTCTCAGTGATTATCATGTCTCTTACATACATTCACTATTTAGTAAACTGGTGAACATTTTTGCCCTACACACCTCAAAATCATAATTTTTCTGGTTACATTTTATTTACTTCATGCTTTGTGTCCCATATTTGAGTGCATAGGCTGTGAAAAGGTGATTTTCTCAGTAATAATCATGTCTCTTCCTTACATTAGGGGAGGTGGTAGCTCGATCGGTAGAGAGTTGGCTTGCAGTCCCAAGGGACCCAGATTCGAATCCTCGCTGGGGCAGGGGACAGTTTAAGGATTTGAATTTCATTAAATCAGGCTTTACTGATCTACCAGAAGACCCGCCGACATGTCGTAAAAATAACCCTGCTAATACCAATACACCAGTCCTGTATGAGACAGCCCTAGCATGTATTCAATATGGACGGTGGGTGTTAGCGCCGAAGTGGTGACATGTAGAGGTGCATGGTATGTAGGAGGACGGCTGGGCCTTGATAGCAGGCTGTAAAGCCTATGCCCAGAGTCGGACATAAAAAAAAAAAAAACATTCATCATGTAGTCAGCTGGCGAACACCCTACCTTACTCACCTCAAATTCATCATTTTTGGGTTAAAATTCAATTAATTCATGCTTTGTGCCAATTATTTATGTGAATGGGGTCTTAAATAAGTGCTATGCATGTCCGGTAGGGAGGTAGGTAGGTGGTTTTCTGATTTAGGTTAGGGTCAAGAACGTCTGGTTCATTTGGGGAGGCGGTGGCTCAATCGGTAGAGAGTTGGCTTGTGGTCCCATGGGACCCAGGTTCGAATCCTCGCTGGTGCAGGGAACAGTTTAAGGATTTGAATTTCATTAAATCAGGCTTTACTGATCTACCAGAAGACCCGCCGACATGTCGTAAAAATGACCCTGCTAATACCAATACACCAGTCCTGTATGAGACAGCCCTAACATGTATTCAATATGGACGGTGGGTGTTAAGCGCCGAAGTGGTGACATGTAGATTGTAGGAGGACGACTGGACCTTGATAGCAGGCTGTGAAGCCTATGCCCAGAGTCGGACACANAAAAAAAAAAAAAAAAAAAAGTTGGTGAACAGTGAACACCTTTGCCATACCTAACTCTTTTTCTGGTAACAATTTATTTATTTTATGCTTTGTATCCCATATTTTAGTGCATAAGATGTGAGAAATGATGATTTTCATAGTGATTGCCATGTCCGATACTTACTTCACTAACCTACCAACTCATGAACACCCTTAATTTACTCACCTCAGATTCATCATTTTTTGGTTAAAATTCAATTAATTCATGCTTTGTGCCAATTATTTATGTGAATGGGGTCTTAAGTGCTATGCATGTCCGGTACAGAGGTAGGTAGGTAGGTGGTTTTCTTATTTACGTTAGGTTAGGTTAGGGTCAAGACTGTCTGGTGCAGTTGGTGAACAGTGAACACCTTTGCCATACCTAACTTTTTCTGGTAACAGTTTATTTATTGGATGCTTTGTGTCCCATATTTTAGTGCATAAGATGTAAGAAATGATCATTTTCATAGTGATAGCCATGTCCGATACTTATTTACACTAAGCTGCCAACTCATGAACATCTATGCCTTACTTACCTCAAAATCATCATTTTTGGGTTAAAATTCAATGAATTCATGCTTTGTGTCCATTATTTAATCCATACTTTGTGAGAAAGGGTGATTTTCATAGTGATTTCCATGTCTGATACACTTGCTGGCAAGTTGTGAGCACCTATGCCTTACTCACCTCTAAATCATCATTTTTTGGTTAAAATTCAGTTAATTCATGCTTTGTGTGCATTATTTATGTGAAAGGGGACTTAAATATGTGCTGTGCATGTCCGGTAGGGAGGTAGGTAGGTGATTTTCCGATTTAGGTTAGGTTAGGGTCATGTATGACCAGTGCTGGAGCTTCAGGGGCACTATCCGGACAGGACCACTTTCCGGTCATGCCTTTGGCTCTATTACGTCGGATAGTGGGAAGATTACTGTATTCACAGAAGAAATCTGTGTAGCATGTGAGGTGGTGTGTGGGGTGAAGAGAAGACGAAAGAGGGTTGGCGGACTGGACTGAAGAGGTGAGAGAGGCTGTGGCACAAAAGAAGAAAGTGTATAGTGAGTGGAAGAGAAAATGAGAAACAGGGGCATCGAAGAAGTTGAGAGACGGAAGAGAGAGTTATATATAGAGAGGAAGAGGTGAAAAGATTAGTAAAAGAGAGTAAGAAGAGAGTGGATGAGGAATTTGGAAGGAATTTGAGTGTAAAGTGGAGGGAATGTAAGAAAATGTTCTGGAAAGAGGTAGAGAGATTTAGACAGGGTGCCAAAGAAGGTAGTTGGGGAGTGAAAGATAAAAATGGTAGATTACTAGTGGAGAAGGTGAGCAGATGGAGAGAACACTTTAAGGAATTGTTGAACTTAGAGAATGAAAGTAATGCAAGTATAAGTGGCTGGGAGAAGGAGGGATGTGAGAAGAGAGGAAGAAATCAGCAGGATGGAAGTTGTGGAAGCAATGAAAAAGTTAAAATGGGGAAAGCCTCAGGAATTGATGGAGTGTGTGGTGAAATGCTGAAGCATGGGGGAGAGATAGTAAGAGAATGGATGTGGAAGATGTGCAGATTGGCCTGGGAGGAAGGTAGAGTCCTGGAGGATTGGAAGTCGTTCGTTTTGTTTTTGAAGGCTCCAACATGCTTGCGTGCGTCGGCCTCGGTCACCTAATGGCGGCTCTCCATGCTGCTCGATCTTTGGCAGCCTCCCTGTTCAGTCCCTTAACCCTTAGGTCACACTTAATGACCTCGTCCCATGTCTTTCTCGGTCTACCCCTCCCAACCCCTCCCACAGTATTAACACTTCTCACCCTCTGCACCCAATTATCATCCCCCATCCTCTCCACATGTCCAAACCACCTCAGCCTACCTCTCCTCATCACAACACCAATACACTCCAGTCCCATCCTACCTCTCAACTCTTCCATGGTAAACCCAGCCCCCCCAGGCCTTGCACGCAGGGACGCACTGCACATCCACCTAATCTTTGTCATTTCTGTACGTTTAAACCAGCGAATATCCTCTTCCTTTACTGCCCAGGTCTCACTGCCATACAGCATCACACTCCTAACACATGCTGCATACAAAGACCCCTTAGCACGTAAGGATAGTCCTCTCAATGTCAGGAGAGGCAAGAGCTCCCTGAACTTTCTCCAACCACTTCTCACCCTAGCACCCGAGCTAACTCCAGCCCCACCTTCGGCACATGACATGTCTCTCAATTAACAAAACTCTTCCACACACTCAAGAGACTCGCCAGCAAGTTCAGTCCTTTCACGCCTAACAATCTCCACCTGCTCTCCCCGACATGCTGCACACATAAAATCAGCATTATCTCGCAGTCTACCTCTAATGCCACTACATCTCTTGTGTACCCATTTATCACAAACACTGCACAAGATGAAATTCCTTCCCGCACCTTTGTGGCAAACTGCACATGGCCACTCTCCCTCTCCTCTGTACCGCCACCAACCCTAGATATCATCACTTTTGTTTTATCTGCATTTACCCTTAAGCCCTTGTGCCCCATACCATCTCTCCACTACTTAAATCTTTCCTCCTCCTCCTTTTCATTCTCTGCAATCAGCACCAAATCATCAGCATACATCTCCCACGGGAGTCCATCTCTGAAGTCGCGTGAGAGGGCTTCAAGTACCCTAATAAACAACAAGAGACTCAAAACTGACCCTTGATACACACCAACATTCATGGAAAACTCATCACTCAATACTCCATTCACTCTTACCTGGGTGCAAGGAACCATGTACAGGCCATAACCACCCTAACCAGCCACTCTTCCAACCCTAGCTTTCTCATTGCCCACTTCACCACCTCTCTAGGGACTATGTCAAAGACCTTTTCCAAATCAACAAAACAAAATACAATTCCTTTTCTTTCCAATATATTTTTCCTGAAGCTGTCGAACAATGAACATGGCATCAGTGGTCCCCCTGCCTGGCATAAACCCAAACTGTATCTCATCAGTATTCACTCTTTCTCTAATCATACCTTCTAGGACTCTCTCCACTACTTTCATTATCTGATGTAAGAGCTTTATACCTCTGTAATTTCCCCTTTCCAGGGCATCACCCTTCCCTTTTTACACATTTACAGTTACACTCTTCAGCCAATCATCTGGGACAACACACTCATATATAATCATATTTATCAGGTCAGTGAATAACCTCACCCCAGTATCTCCTGAGGCCTTCAACATTTCGGCAGTCAACCCAGACACACCTGCCACCTTCCCCACCTGCATCCTGCCTATTGCCTGACTCACAGTAGCAGCGTCAATCAAAGGCCAAGGACCAAACACTGGATCTGCTGGCTCCAAACCTTGCCTATCCCAGTCAAACTCCTGATTCAACAACTGGCTATAATGCTTTCTCCATGCATCTTTAATATCCCCACTGTTCACCAGTACCCTTCCTTCATCATTCTTCACACACTGCTCACCTACAGTATTCCGATTATCCCTCTTCACCTGATTTGCCACCCTAAAAATTGCATTTTTCCTTTCTCCATGATTTACATTATCAAGCAAAAGTCTCTGTGACTCAGACTTCGCCCTGTATACCTCTCTTCTAGCCCTACGCTTGGCAGCCAAGTACTCGTTCCTGTTACCACCCTTCTTCCATTCCCGGAAAAGCCTTCTTTTCTCCTTAACTGCAGCTTCTACACCTTCATCCCACCACCAAGTTACTTTATGTCTTGGTGGGCCTCTTGTCTAACCGCATATTGCACCGGTAACTCTTAAGAGGTTGTTCTTAAGGGCTCTATACTGTTCATTAAAGCCTCTATCTATGACTTCCTGTTCAGCCACCACTCTCTTCATCTCACTATAAAAGGTATCCCTTACTGATTGGATTCCCAGCTTCCATATTTTCCTCCTAGGTACATATGTCCTCCTCATCACTCGTTCTTTAAGCACCATGTCACAAATCAAGTTTGTGCTGCTGCACATACTCCTTGCTTCCTATAACTTTAACATCCCTCAGTAATCTCCAATCAACCCTCCTGACCAGAAATTAATCTATCTGACTGCTATTTCTCCCGGACTCGTACGTAATCAACCGACTCATTCTTTTTCTAAAATGTGTGTTGCATACAATCATGTCCATAGCCTCGCCAAACTTGAGTATTCTTTCTCCTTCCGCATTCCTCACACCATATGCACATCCCCTATGGACTCCTTCATAACCTTGAGCTGCTTCACCCACATGACCATTTAAATCCCCTCCCAGAACCACTACCTCATCATTGCCCATATCACCTACTACATGTATTAAATCATCCCAAAATCTATCCTTCTCTGCGTCATCCAATCCTACCTGTGGAGCATATGCTGATATAATTGCAATAATTTTCCTACCGATCAAAATTTTCACTACTAATATCCTATCACTTACTCTCATAACATTCAT
>JAGKTI010008284.1:3646-34097 GCA_018397915.1 Birgus latro | reverse complement strand
AGAGAATGAAACCCCAAGCATGTTCAAGGATGATGCAGGACATAACTGTTCATTATTAAACACTAGTGGGTAATCCTGAGGAAGATTTTGTCAGGTTGATAAGTGTAAAAAACTGACTTTTTGATCCATTAAAAACAACAAGATTATTTTTACCCCTATCAGAGATACGAGCCAAGTCAGACATTAGGTGTGCCATAGCCTCATCCCTCTTTTGTTGAAGTAACTGCTGAGATGGACGTTGTGGAAATTGAATGGAAAGGTGAAGGGTGGAATCATCAGCATATGAGTGGATAGGGTTAGATGTACAGCATTGAAGGTCATTGATGAATAAAAGGAAGAGAGTTGGTGATAGAACAGAGCCCTGAGGTACACCACTGTTGATAGGTCTAGGAGAAGAACAATGGCCGTCTACAACAGCGGCTATAGAATGACCAGAAAGGAAGCTAGAGATGAAGGCACAGATAGAAGGATAGAAACCATAGGAGGGCAGTTTGGAAATTAAAGGTTTATTCCAGACTCGATCAAAAGCCTTTGAGATGTCAAGTGCAATGGCAAAGCTTTCGCCAAGGTCCCGAAAGGAGGATGACCAGGAGTCTGAAAGGTAGGTGAGAAGATCACCAGTGGAGCGTCCCTGACAGAACCCATACTGATGATCATTCAGCCTTCTCTTTACATCCATTTTAAGTGAACGACATCTAAATACTTTTTTCATTCCTCCCAGCACCTTTCCAACTTCATTCATTCTAAACTTCACTTCTGCATCTATTCTTCCATCCACAGCAACATGTGATCCTAAATACTTAAAACACCCTACCTCCTCAAGCAACTCACCATTCAAAACTGTATTCATCCTCCTACCTTCTACCAACCTCATACACTTCATCACTTTACTCTTATTCTCACTTATTTTCAGTTTCCTCCTTTCACACACCCATCCAAACTCCTCTACCAACTGTCTCAGTCTCTCCTCTGAATCAGCCACCAGCGCAGTATCATCCGCAAACAGCAGCTGCTTCAGATTCCACTCTCCACCATCAGCATTCACCAGACTCAGTCCTCCACCTAACACTCTTGCATTCACCTCCCTTACAACACCATCCATATAAATATTAAACAACCAAGGAGACATCACACATCCCTGCCGCAGCCCCACTCTCATGGGAAACCAATCACTCACAGTATTTCCCACTCTTGCACACACTTTACTATTTACATAAAAACTTTTCACTCCTTTTAGTAACCTGCCATCAAGCCCATACAATTTTAAAACATTCCACAAAGCCTCCCTATCAGTTCTATCATATGCTTTCTCTAAATCCATGAATGCCCAAAACACATCCTTACCTTTCGCAAAATACTTTTCACACACCTGTCTCACAGCAAACACCTGATCCACACATCCCCTCCCTCTCCTAAAGCCACACTGCTCATCGCCAATCACTTACCCTCTCTAACTCTCTTAATTAACACTTTACCATACACCTTACCTACAACACTCAACAGACTTATACCTCTAAAGCTAGTACATTCATACTTATCACCCTTACCTTTATACAGTGGGACCACACAAGCACTTGCCCAGTCAATTGGCACCATACCTTGCACAAAGCACACATTCAACAATCTTATTAACCAGTCAACAATTGTCACTCCATCACCTTTCAGGCATTCCACAGCACACCCATCCATACCTGCAGCTTTCCCTGTTTTCATCTGCTTTACTGCCTCTTGCACTTCCTCCATCGTGATCAAAGATTCATTCAACCCTCCAAACACATCTATTCCTTGCACCCTTCCATCTGCCACAATCTCAGCCTCCCTTTCCCTCTCTACATTTAACAATCTTTCAAAATACACCGCCCATCTCTTCCTTACTGCATCCATCTCAGTTAACATCCTTCCATCCTCTGCTTTTACTCGCTTGTCCTTCCCAGACTCTCCCTTTCACACTCTTTTCACCTCCTTCCAAAACATTTTCTTATTCTGTTGAAAATTGTCAGTCAACCGCCTACCCCACCTCTCATCTGCTGCCACTTTAGCATCATGCACAGCCCTTCTCGCTCTGTTCCTCTTTTCCTTATACCTCTCATATGACACCTCATCCTTCCTCTCCAACCATACTTCATATGCATGTCTCTTCTCAGCCACAGCCACACTTACTTCCTCACACCACCATTCACTTCCCTTTCTTACACCACCACCCACTCATCTCACACCACACACCTCTTCTGCATGCCCCACCACAGCACTCTTAAACAATTGCCATTCCCCCTCCACACTGCCACTCTCCTGATCTTTTGCTGCATTCCACTCATCTCTCAATTTCTCCTGTTACTCTATCATTTTCTCTCTTTTATCTAACTCACTAACTTTTAAAACCTCCCTGCCACACCTAACTCTCCTAGCTCTCACCCATCTCTTACCTACTCTCAACTTTCCCTCCACTAGGTAGTGGTCAGACATACCTCCACTCTCCCCTCTCAAAACTCTCACATCCAACAATCTTCCTATTACATTCCTGGACACAACCACATAGTCCATCAATGCTCTGTCAACAACCCTTCCACCCTCCTGTCTCACCCATGTATACTTATAAATATCTTTCTTCTCAAACAAGATATTCCCAATCACCATCTCTCGCTCAGCACACACACCTATCATTCGCTCCCCATTTTCATTTCTTCCAGGCACACCATACATACCAACTACGCCTTCAACTGCTACATTTCCCACTCTAGCATTCAGATCCCCCATCATTACCACATTCACATTCGCTTCAAAGCTCTGCAAACACTCATCAACATCATTCCAGAAAGACTCCTTCTCTTCTTCATCCCTTTCAGTACCAGGCCCATATGCACTCACAAATACCCACAACTCACATTCAAATTTCGCTTTCACCCACATCAGTCTCGATGACACCTCCTTCCATTCAATCACGCACTGCTGTACTTCCAGGCTCACTAACAAGGCCACACCTTCTCTTACCCTTCCTCTCTCAACACTGACAATCTTCCATTCACACTTCCAAACGTAGACTCAGCTTTCCCTTTCATCTTTGTTTCACTCTAAGCTAACACATCCAACTTTCTTCTCACAAACATTCTCCAATCTCCTCCCTTTTAGCCTCAATTGTACTACATCCATGCACATTCATAGACCCAACCTTCAGGGTATGAGGATAACTCGATCCCTCATCCCTTTCTCTGGCCTGTCCCTTTTTAGGAACTAAAAAACAGAGGAGGGGATCCCTAGTCCCCTCACCTCACCCCTTTTAGTCACCTTTTATGACACGCAGGGAATACGGTGGCGGAATTCTTCCTAAAACAATCTGGCCGTAGAGTAGTAGTACCATCCCATAGTGTGGCCAGATTGTGTCTGACTCTGGGCATAGGCTTTACAGCCTGCTATCAAGGCCCAGTAGTCCTCCTACATACCATACACTTCTACATGTTACCACTTCAGCACTAACGCCCACCATCCATTTTGAATACATGCTAGGGCTGTCTCATACAGGACTGGTGTATTGGTATTAGCAGGAGTATTTTTACGACATGTCAGCGGGTCTTCTGGTAGATCAGTAAAGCTTGATATAGTGAAATTCAAATCCTTAAACTGTTCCCTGCCCCAGCTGGGTTTTGAACCTTGGTCCGTTAGGACTGCAAGCCGCCTCTCTACCGACTGGGCCACCGCATGGATGGATAGATAGATATAGATATACTGAAACTGCTGAAACTGAAGTTCTTAAGGAATATCAACATGTTTGATGTACACAGGTGAACAATAGTATCTGCTCACTCTCTACCCCCCTGTCCCTAGCTAAAGGAAATGATAACCAGAGTTTCATGTATACTAAATAAGGACCTGTTGGTGGTAGTTTGGAGCTTTTTTTAGATAGTACAAGTGTCACCATGAACTGTTTCCCATGCAGTCCAATAGAGCCTTGAACAACCTCCATAGTATTGAATAAAATCTTCATTAGTTGTAACATGGTCACTGTTGCTTTCGTTCATTCAAAGATATAACTAGAGGATGAACAGAAAAATACAGTACTATAGTTCTCTTCTGTGTGTGCTAGCTCTTTTATTATGTGCACAGGTATGGATGCTGTTGCTGAACAAATTGGAGCAACAGTACCAACGCTTCAGCTTATATTGGAAGGTCTGGTGCAGCCTACTGATTATGACATTCGTGCTCAGTTTGAGAAGCCACTCTTCCGCAAGGGCATCACTTCTATAGATGACCTTGTGCTTGGCACCAAGCTCACAGGTGATATATATGATTGAGTATATGGTAAAGTGTTTTGTGTGGAAGCCTTGATGCTCAGTTTTTAATTATAGGGATTCAGTGTAGTCAGCTAAAAACTTGCATTTTGATGAGATGTGGATCAGTAATTGGGCAAGTACTGTACATATTTTTACATTTATCCTGAATTTTTATCATGATATTTATACACATTTATATCCAGAGTTCTTAGTCATAAGTCAGCTCTTAATAAACTACATTTTAGCCAGAGGAGATGAGTGGAAACTTGTGCTAATTTGAAGCATTCTTTTTAGATATATAGCTAGAGCACACCTGACAGTCCTTTTCCTTCATAATAGTGTACGGATAAGTAGATAGGGACAGCTACCATGAGGCACTCAGCTGCAGTGTACTTCTCTGTAACTGAAGCCTTTGAGACTGTGGGGGGGTTTTCATTTGCTATCCTGGGGATACAAGACCACTGTATCATCCAGGTTACCACAGTTACCTCCCCTTGGTGTTACCCTAGGGACTCATTTTATCTACCTGTCAGGGGGAAAATGAGATTATACTTTATATAATGAATAAATGTGATACCAGATGTCACGAGGGAATGGGAATATGTCTGTGGTCAATAAAAATAACTATCGAGTCGATTATCACGAGAGAATCGACTCGTGAAATCAAGTGGCGATTTCACTACCAATCCACAAAAGGTGATTGGACACCTGAGATGCATGATGCCATCTACCCACACCAGGATTCCAACTTGGATGCTAACGGGCCAGCAACTTCGCAGTTAGCAATGCTAACTGCCAACTCATAATAATAATAATAACAGGAACAGTTATTAGTTTCTGAGAACTTCCAGTTCTGTATAATAATTGAATATTGTTCGTAGCTTTGAAATAACAATGACTGTCAAATTTAAAATTAGTATTTCATCAATGTTTAAAATTAGTATTGCTTCAGAACAGTAGCCCTTATTTAAGCTCTATAATCATCCCTCACAGTACTATCAGTAGAATCTTAAGTTTTGAGAAAAGGAAAGGTTTGAGTTTATTTAATGACTCTACAGAGATAGATTGCTTTATGAATATGAGTGACTTAAAAATAATCAGGATTCATGTAAGAAAAGGAATATGAAGCATAAGGACACTCGCTGACTGTTTTACTCTAGGGTCTTTAACCTGTACCGTGCTAGGAACTTAGATATACGTTCCACTCTGAACACCAGTGATGTAGATCCACATCTTGCAGCACTGAGAAGTCATTGCAAGCAACCGAAGTAAAATGGAAGGTAATAACGTATCTTGTTAACTTCAGACATTTCTCCGCTGCGCTTACAACACTAATGTAGGAGTGGAGGAGGCGAATGACAGGCTTCGCAGGCTCACAGCTGCTTTGCTTTCTCAATAACCTTGAAGATTTCAGAGGTTGAGTGGCACCAACCCGACTCGATTCAGCCAACTTTCTGGCTTTGGTGATTACTTTTACTAGTGCCAGGGGTTGTATATTGATGTATTAAGCCCATTTAACCAGAAAAAAAGAATCCAAAATTGGCCAGCATAAAGGGGTATCATTTTTTTTTTTTTTTTTTTTCTCCCCCTCTCCCAGCACAGTACAGGTTAAGATGCTGGGAGTCATCACTGCTGCACAAAGTAACTCCAGAACAAATGGCAAGAGGAGACAGCATTTCAGCTAGATGCTAAGGTTCACCAGTCTTAACCCGCCGAGCCCCACCGACGTACGAAGCACGTCATTACTTTTTTCCGCGAACAGACCCACTGACGTGCATCGTACGTCACTCAGTTGCAAGGCCCATCATGCCCATCATGTGCACATTTTTCAACATTCGCAGGTGATTTTTGGTAGGCATATGTGGGAGACCTTCCACTACCTGCTGTCAAGTGGAGATACTGCCTGGCCCCACCAGACCCCCCCCTTCCCCCCACACTGGGCAATTCACCTGTTAGCAGTAACCTGGCCGGTAAAGATATGCAGCCCCATGGTCTCACCAATGACGAAATTCACGGTGAAAGTGATTCGTGAGGTGCAGGACACAGAAACAAAGAACCTAGAGGTAGAAACAAACAGAAGTGATGAGGTGGTAATGTCGTAAAGGAAGATGCCATATGCTGGGATTTTGGGTGAGTGAACAATGCTTTTATCACCTATATTATTGTGTGAAAACCAATATACACTTGTACCACTCATAAATTCGTACCAAATAAATAAATAAATACGTAATTTAAATGGGCTTGAATTAGTTAACCCTTCCATAGTTTGTTTTCTTTAGCCAGGTACCCTGAAAAAGAAGGAAAACATAAGGCTGAATGATGCCTGTATCAACATTTTTAAGCTCAAGAGGGCGATTTCTGTATGAATTTTCGATGTTTCTCACCAAAAGCGGAGGTTTGAGAGAGAAAAAAAAAAAAGTTTAAAATCGGTCGGGTTCTGACAGTGTGTTTCGTAAAAAATCGGTCGGGACTGGGCAGGTTAAAATCCATGAAATCATTAAACATAGTTTATACTCAGTCATGGGATTAATTGGAAGCCAGTGTAGTCTGCACTTTTTTTCTTTCTTTCTTTTATAGATGTATTTACATGGTCCTCTCAGATATTAAGCTCTTTTGTCCGGCTATATATATTTTGTTTCAGTCTTGATATCATGTGATAGTATTACCTATTTAGCTTAGGAGAGCATCTTAGTTCTGAAGAGGTACAGAAAGGCCATATATAACATAACGTTTAAAAAAAACATCTCCTGATTCAAGGAAAATCATCAGGGGATAGGAAGAATAACATAAAAGTACAGTATGCCATTGTGTTAAGGGGTTAACATTCAGCTTC
Source organism: Birgus latro (assembly GCA_018397915.1). Lineage (NCBI taxonomy): Eukaryota > Metazoa > Arthropoda > Malacostraca > Decapoda > Coenobitidae > Birgus > Birgus latro. Next base: position 26,999 of record JAGKTI010008284.1, on the reverse strand, counting down.
CTTCCAGGATCAATAACAAACGTAACAGACTTTGGCGCCTTTGTGGATGTTGGCCTTGGGCGTGATGGACTGATCCATACCTCAAAGATGAACGGCATGAAGATTGAGCTGGGCAACATCGTTGAGGTTACGGTAATCTCCATTGAGAAAGCACGCAGCAGGATCAGCCTCATGCTTGAGCGTGTCCTGGGCTAAAGGAAGGCTGTGAGTAATTGGGACTTGCGTTTCCATTTGCTATTAGTTTATTTCTTTGTCTGGGATCCTGTGTGTTACTTATGCAGTAAGTGTCAGTATAAAAAAGTAATAAGCAATTATGAGAATACTGAAATGTAATATACTGAATGAAGGAAGAACTGCTAGAAAGCCCTGGATGATGAGAATACTTCCATTGTCTTCTCATAGAGTTGTAGTTATGTTTGTCTGTCATCCAGTCCATTTTTGCTGCAACAGGAGTATAGGGCCTGGGGTTGAGTTACTTAGTCTTGACATTGAAGGCAAGAGTGACCAGTCAGCCATCCTTGAGTGGTAGCTGTGTACGCCTTCATGGGCCATATCAAGTTGGATCACCTTAACCCATATAGCCACCAAACTTCCTTTTGTTGGTTATGTGGTTAACACCCAATGTAGTTTATGGCATTCAGATTTACAGGAAACTGTTTGGCTTGTCATTTACCTTAATCACCTGAAGGTAGCGATATCTCTAGCTGTTAAAATAAAATTTGCCGTTCACACCCATCTTAACCCCTTTACCTGTGGTGCCATATATGTACTGCATCAGTTCAATACTGGTTTGATCTAGTTTTATTGCTTAAAGTCCACCAGAGACTCTGTTCTTATTAGCCACTTCCTCCCATTTATCTCCAGTCACCCCAAGGCATCTGTGGGGAAACCCTATGTCATATGTAAGTGTGCTATATTATGCAGTCAAGAAATGGCTAGAGTTTACCATGCTCATCATGTAACTTTGGGGTGAGCAGCTGATTACTTGCCTTAAAAATCAGGACTAAGTAACCTTAGCCCTGGGCCCCTAAACTCTTTAGAGACAATAAAGACTTGGAGGATGGATGGATGGATGGATGGATGGCTAAATGTGCAGATGAGTTTAGGTGGTCTGTTTAATTATCCATTTTGCCACAAATTGTTACTTTAGTAAGCAAGTATTATTTTGTATAGTAAACTTAGGACTTACTCTTGTGTATGATATAAGTGATAATATAAGTAAAACAGCATCATAGAAAATGCTGTTAACCTGTGGGCTGTGGTAGGCATAAGTCTGTAACTTCTGCTAGTGTGGCAGTATAGCAGATTTAGTGACTCCCAGCATAGCACACTTACCCCTGAAATATTTTTGCTCATCAGACCACTGATGCCATATTCATTGTTCGACAGCTTGAGGAAAAATATATAGGAAAGAAAAGGAAACTGTACTTTGTTTTTGTTGATTTGAGAAAGGTCTTTGACAGAGTCCCTGGAGAGGTGGTGAAGTGGGCAATGAGAATGTTTGGAATCGAGGAGTGGCTGGTTAGGATGGTTATGGGCATGTATGTGGGTGCTTGCACCCATGTAAGAGTGAATGGAGTTTTGAGTGAGGAGTTTTCCATGAATGTTGGTGTGCATCAGGGGTCAGTCTTGAGCCCCTTGTTGTTTATTAACCTGCCCAGTCCTGACCACTTTTTTACCCAACCCACCCCCAGAAGCCAAGCGATTTTGAGGTTGTCTTTTTTTGGCTCAAACCTTCGGTTTTGGTGAGAAATATCGAAAATTCATTAAGAAAGCGCTCAACTGAAGTGAAAAATATTCTAAACAGGTAAGAGATCCCTCACCTGACTACCTTTTTATCATGCCGCGCTCCATAAAATGCGATCCCTATGCAAGGGAGACTTAACCAAAACCACACGGCCTCGTAGATATTTATTTATCTGATACGAATTTATTTGTAGTACAAGAGTACAGTGAAAGCTCAATTATCCAGGCTCGGATTATCCAGCCTTCGGTATATCCGGGCCATGACTGAATGGTTCAGTGGTACAGTAATACATAGAATTATTCGTGCAATAGCTCCAGTTGCTAGCGAGCGAGGCACGGGTAAACGAGCGTGAGTCCGTCCCCCCACCCACACCTCCTGCTCACAACTCGATCACATGGATGGCAAGGTGGAGTTTTGTTAGGTGACTGATAACCTAACCTAGCCTAACCTTGCTTAACTACCTAATAATTTAACCTATCCTAACCGGGGCTTCAGTTGGGGAATTGGGAAATGAAATCCACTTCTAATTGAAATCCACTTCTTATTATGTTGAATAAGTTTCTTCCATTATGCCGGAAACAGTCGTAGGTACGGCCTGAAGAATGTGATGATGATAAAGGAGGAAATCTTTCAGCAAGAGAAGGTAATTATTACCAAATTCAAAGTAGAATAATACAGAAAACAAACTAGAGGAATATGAATTGAACTGGTAAAGTCTTTAGGCTGTATCCTTAGACGAAAATTTATGGGTTTCACAATTTTAGGGGATGAAATGGAACAGAAATGTTTGCTAATCAGAAAAAAATTACTCTACCATCTCACGTGTTCTCTTAAGTTAGCATTCAGTTTCACATTCTTTGTTAGATATTGCGCTTCCCATTTCAGACTGGCAGAGCATATAGTTATTTCTGTCTCTTTCAGTTAAGTGTACATTATGTTCATTCTTTTGTTCGTTCTTAAGTGTGTGTGTGAAAGAGAGAGTATTGATGCAAACAATAATGTATTCCATTAACCCCTTCATAGTTGTTGTCGGCCTTGAACAATGCTTTACTGTACCGGTGTCAGTGACGGTGAGTTAAAAGCTATAGAAAAAACTGCGAGGAATTATGGGAAGGGATCGAAGGTCACTGATATGTTTACATGACTCTACTCTACTGTCGCAAGCAGCTAGGTGGTCACTTCCTCTCAGATGTCTTCGCCGATATGTTTAAATGCTAATGTAACATGCCCCTTAATTTTGAGTAAGTTTCTTCCATTATGCCGAAAACAATAGTAGGTAAGGCTTAAGGAACATTAAGATAATAAGAGAGGAAATCTTGCTGCGAGAGAAAGGTAATTTACCACCCTCAAAATAGGCAGAAAAATACAGAAAACAAACTAGAGGAATATAAATTGACTTGGCAAGGTCATTAGACTGTATGCTTACACGAAAATTTATAAGTTTCACAATGTTAGGGGACAAAATGGAGCGAAAATGTTTACTAGTCATAAGAAAAAAAAATACTTTCGTCTCATGTCTTCTCGTAAGTTGACATTCCACATTTTTTGTTCAGTGTCGCGGTTCCCAACACATTTCGGACCGACAGAGCATACAGTTATATCTGCTCTTTGCAGCTGAGTGTACATTTACTGCTCATTCTTCGTTCGTTGTTATGTGTATGTTTGAGACAATATTGATACAAATAATTATGTATTTCTATTAACCCCTTCATAGCTGCCATTCTTGAACAATGCATTACTGCACCGGTGTCAGTGACGTTGAGTTAGGGAGCTATAAAATCTGCGAACAATTATGGGAAGGGAACGAAGGTCACTGGTATGGTTATACAAACCTGCTCTACCATCCCAATAGCCAGGCGGTCACTTCATGCCAGATGTTTTCATCAGTATGTTTTAATGCTAATGTAACATGCACCTTAATTTTATTCTTTCATGATTCATAGCAAATCAGAAGATGGGTTTAGGGACAAAAAAAAATTAAAAGTGCACCAGACGAGTCTTACCACATCTGTAAGAAAAAGAAACTGATTTTAGAACTTAGAAAAAATGCTTCCAAGGCCTGCCACGGGAACACGCAAATTTCTGAACTCACTGCCATTGAGGGGGCTAAATATATGCTTTACTGTAAGCAGTAAAAGCACCTTACCAAATCAGTTCATCCTGATATTCTGTCATGTTTTTCTGATTGTTTCTGGGTTGGCAAATAAACATTTCTTGTTAAATCTGTTTCCCCATTGTTTTTAGCTGTTCTGCTGGTGTGCAACTCTTGTTAGTTAATGTAATGGCGGATGGTACTGCTCTGATCTCATTGTTTAACCAAACCTGGCCTAACTTAGCTTAACTGCACCTAATAATTTAACCCAACTTAATCTCCAGTTTGGAAGTTGGGAAACGAAATCCACACTTGAATATGTTGAGTTTCTTCCATTGTGCTGGAAACAATCGTAGGTACAGTCGCGTTCATGAGTCCCGATACACAGGTGTTTTTGTTGTCTATTGCTGTGCTCACTGCTTTTAGAATTTGGAACTTTTGTGCATACTGCCTGATACACTGAACATAATTGGTTGGTTAGCAAGTGAAATACAGTAATCCCTCCATTATTCGGACGTCCAATACTCGGACATACTCACTATTCAGATATTCTGGGCTGCCCAACCCCCAAAATGCCAAAAAATTATTTAAAAAATCGGAAAAAATTCGATTTTTTGGGACCACGTCAGTTTGAATTTCTCGCCCACACCGATCGGCTATGTTTACGCTCGTGGCGCCTGTCTGTTGGTCGCCATTACCCACTCAGTTGCTGCCTCGTGAACACCTCCGACAATGGCGGCCGAAGTGATTGCTTTTGTGGTGATACCCTACCTCCTACAGTGCTTGATACTGCTCTTCACTTTCTTCATCATGTGTGTGATGATGGAATTTACTGTTATGTACAGTGCAGTGAAGTGATGTGATTCCAGTTATAAAAAAAAAACGTTGTGGAAAGTGTTGGTGATAAGTGCTGGTGATTCTCAATTGGAAAGGTGTGTCAGGTGCAAGGTCTTCCTGTCAGAGTCTGAGATGATAGAGTGGGGTCTTACATCAGGACGACAGCTTCTTGTTCGTAAGTACCCTAACTTCATGCCTAACCTGTTTTCATCATGCTGTAAATGTGTTAAAAAATTACCAAAAATGTTAATCATAATTTCCTGCTTGCAATTTAATTTTTTCATGCATGGTTCTTAAGTGCACTAGCTAGGAAAAAGGTGGAAGCCAGTGAATTTCATATTTGGTCATAACCTAACCTAACCTAACCTATCCTAACCTAACCTAACCTATGGTTACCATAAAGATTTTCATGCCTAACCTGTTTTCATCATGCTGTAAATGTGTTAAAAGATTGCCCTAAATGTTAATCATAATTTCCTGCTTGCAATTTAATTTTCCCATGCATGGTTCTTAAGTAAAACAGCTAGAAAAAAGGTGGAAGCAGTTAATTTCATGTCCGGTCCTAACCTAACCTAACCAATGGTTACCATAAAGATTTTCATGCCTAACCTGTTTCCATCATCCTGTAAATGTGTTAAAAGATTACCAAAAATGTTAATCATAATTTCCTGCTTGCAATTTAATTTTCCCATGCATGGTTCTTAAGTAAAACAGCTAGAAAAAAGGTGGAAGCAGTGAATTTCATGTCCAGTCCTAACCTAACCTAACCTATGGTTACCATAAAGATTTTCATGCCTAACCTGTTTTCATCATGCTGTTAATGTGTTAAGAAATTACCCTAAATGTTAATCATAATTTCCTGCTTGCAATTTAATTTTCCCATGCATGGTTCTTAAGTAAAACAGCTAGAAAAAAGGTGGGAGCAGTTAATTTCATGTCCGGTCCTAACCTAACCTAACCTAACATTGTGTTAATCATAATTTCCTGCTTTTAATTTAATTCTTTCATGCATGGTTCTTAAGTGCACCAGCTAGGAAAAAGGTGGAAGCAGTGAATTTCATGTCCGGTCATAACCTAACCTAACCTAACCTAACCTAACCATTTTTCTGGTAGCAATTTACATCATTTACTGTATTTGATGCTTTGTATTCAATAATTTAGTGCATAAAATGTGAGAAAAGATGATTTCCATGTCAGATACTTACTTATACTATGCTGGCAAGTTCTGAGCACCTATGACTCACTCACCTCTAAATCATCATTTTTTGGTTAAAATTCAATAAATTCATGCTATATGTGCATTATTTATGTGAAAAGGGACCTAAATAAGTGCTATACATGTCCAGTAGGGAGGTAGGAAGGTAGTTTTCTGATTTAGGTTAGGTTAGGTTAGGGTCATGAAAAACCAGTGCTGGAGCTTCGGGACCAATATCCGGACAAAACCAATATCCGGACATGCCTTTGGCTCTATTATGTCGGATAATGGAGGGATTACTTGAACATCATACTAACGGTGGACACAACAGCAGACAAGACAATTACATGTGTATCAGGACTCACGAACGCGACTGTACAGCTTCAGGAATGTGACGATAATAACAGAGAGGATATTTTTCAGCAAGATAAAGAAATTTACCAAACTGAAACATGAAAAATACAGAAACAAGCAGGATGCATATGCATGCAAAGATTTGGTAAGGTCTTTCTGCTACGTTAAGTGTACATTTACCAGTAAATAAATCAGTCTAACAGTACTTGTTTTTTGTTTCCGCCAGATTAATCGTGATTACGGACTATTCAGTCACCCCTTCACACAATATAGCCCTGATAATCGGGCTATCTCTGTATATTGCTTTTTACACAATAATATAGGCGATATAAGCGTTGTTCCCTTACCAAATACATCAACATATTGCACCTAACTTTGTGATGTTACTTTCTTATTAATTCTGTTCATTACTGACTCTGGTGCCATATAATCTTTGTCCTCCACATCAGGAATCACTTTCGCCTTGAATTTCGTTGTCAGAGAGACCGTGGTGCTACGTGTCTTTACTGGCCAGGTCACGGCTAACAGGTGAGCTGTGAGGAAATCACCTACCCCCCGAGGAGGGGGGGGTTGAACAGGGTCAGGCAGTGTTGCCACCTGGCTGGGGGTAGAGGAAGGTCTCCCACATATGCCTACAAAAAATCACCCGCAAATCTTGAAAAATGTGCAAATGACGAACCTTGCAGTTGACTGTTGTACGATGCATGTCGATGGGTCTCAGCGTGAAAAAAAGTTGTGACGTGCATCTTACGTCAGGGGGGACTGGGCGGGTTATGGTACTAGAAGCCCTCTCACGTAACTTCAGAAATGGACCCCCGTGGGAGATGTATGCTGATGATTTGGTGTTGATTGCAGAGAATGGAAGGGAGGGAGGCAAAGGAAAGACTTAGGAAATGGAGAGAAGGTATGAGACACAAGGGCTTAACAGCAAATGCAGATGAAACAAAAGTGGTGGTTACTAGAGCTGGGAGCAGTACTGTCAAAGAAGAAGAGTAGCGGCCATGTGCGATTTGCCTCAAGGGTGTGGGAAGTAATTCCATCTTGTGCAGTATTTGTGATATGTGGGTGCATAAGAGATGTAGTGGTATTAGAGGTAGACTGCAAGGTAATGCTGATTTTATGTGGGTGGTGTGTCGGGGAGAGCATGTGGAGATTGCCAGGTGTGAAAGGATTGAACTTGCAGGTGAGTCTCTTGAGTGTGTGGAAGAGTTTTGTTATTTGGAAGACTTGTTTTGTGTTGGAGGTGGGGCTGTGACTAGAGTGATGAGTGGTTGGAAGAAGTTCAGAGGGCTGTTGCCTCTCCTGACATTGAGAGGGCTCCCCTCCATGCTAAGGGATCTTTGTATGCGGCATGTGTTAGGAGTATAATGCTGTATGGTAGTGAGACCTGGGCAGTAAAGGAAGAGAATATTCACAGGCTCAAACGTACAGAAGTGGCAGTGCTAAGGTGGATGTGCAGTGAGGCTTGGGGGAGCTAGGTTTATGATGGAAGAATTGAGAGGTAGGCTGGGACTGGAGCATATTGGTGTTGTGATGAGGAAGGGTAGATTGAGATGGTCTGGGCATGTGGAGAGGATGGGGGATGATAATTGGGTGCAGAAAGTGAGAGGTGTTAATGTTAGGGTTAGGGAAGCAAGAGGTAGACTGAAAAAGACCTGGGACGATGTCATTGGGTGTGACCTGAGGGATAAGGTACTAAATAGGGAAGCTGCGAGAGATCGACCAGCATGGAGAGCTGCCATTAGGTGACCAAGGCTGATGCACGCAAGGATGTTGGAGCCTTCAAAAATGAAACGATCTCACCATAGTTATGGAGTTTTGGTGGTTAGAAGTTCTTCAATTGATGGGAAACTGGCAGCTCTCTGAGTGCAGTTGAGTAGTGTCTGAGGCTGAGTGAGGTGCTTATTAGTCCAGTATGCCATAAAATGTGCATGATATACTCCTTCTAATACTATAATTTGTTTAACTCCCTACTTTTTCCATATCCCTTATCAGCCTTGCACTCATTTTCAGCATAAGGAAAAGTTTCTTTTAGACTGGTTGGAGCCTTCCTTAGTGCTGACAACATGGTAAGTACAGTAAACTCCACTTATGGTGGCAGCCGTTCTTGTGCCTCTGGGCAGAAGCTTGGGGATGGGGATGAGAGAAAACTGTTAGCCTGATATATCAACAAATTTGCATGACTCTACTCTTTCCAGAGCTTTGTGGTGTAATGTAAAAAATCTCCCTTATATGAGGCATGTTGCAGCCTGTCACACCAACCTCATGAAGTATTTCACAGCCCACAGGTTAAACCAAGGAACATTGTAAGTTACACCCTGATGTGAAGAATGAATTGTGTGATAAATCTATTTGTGATATTATGTGAGATTAAAGAGCATCACTTTGGATCTCATCACCTCATATGAACATAGTAAACTGGGTTAGGGTGATGGTTGGATGGATGATTTGAGGCCCTGCACGCCACAAGGGGCAAAGCGACACATTTTCGATTTTCCACAAATCGCCTTCAAAGTTTGGCAACATAAAAAAAGTTAATAGAAATGTTATTTTTTAGTTTTAGTTTCCAAAATGTGGACATAAGGTGCAATATCAAAGACATTTGGCACAGTAGTATTTTCATTGTTAAAATCACGTCATCAGCAGAAAAATATTTTTTGCTAGTGCCTTGCCGGACTTTGTGAGCATTTTGCAGCCATTTTTGTTTTGTTTTTTGTATTCAAACCAATAAAGTATCATATTCCTCCAGTTCTATGATAAGGTAAGGGCAGTATGGATGAAAATGGTAAAGTGCAAAGCACCATCGTTGCATCAGCGCTCAAAGGGCATCCAAATACGTATCTGTCAAAGCTTGGGGTTTACTGTGTAGAATAAAAGAAAAATGCAAAGCACACTCTTAGATTACTATTTAAAATGCACAATACCATTAATAAGCTGAAGGATGGATAGACTGATAGGTAGATTGACATACAACTGGATTTTACCCTTTGTGGCGCGCAACAGAACCTACGCTCCAGACCAAGTTTCAGCAAGGCCACTTGGAGCACACTTCTCACTTAAGACTTTCACCCCTACTGCACCAGTTCCAACAGAGCAAAGTGACATTGCACAGTCACAGGGTAGTGTTTGAGGGAGCAGCTGGTGGAAAAAAGCAGGTTTCAGCAGGTATGGTGCAGGGCCTCATTTGAATGTGGCATGAGCTATGAAGCCAGTATTTGAGTTTCCAGGGGATTTCAGCATTTCTCTGTGCCGATAGTAAGAATAGTGATATACCACACTCTCCTGCCATGTTTTTAAATTAATCTTTTTGTCTTTTGCTACTATGGCAGATGATTTATTAGGTTTGGAAGGTGTTAGTACTCTTTTTATGACTGTTGCGATTTAGCAGTATGCCATATATGATCAGTTTACACATTACTCTGCTAATTGATACTGTTACAGGCTATTAATTTTTTTTTTTTTTTCAGGAGAGGTATAACTTGAATGAAAATGGCCAGTGTGTACTGTTTTAGCTGTTGCATCCCTTTGTGCCATGTAAGTTATAATTTATTTATATATTGCTCATAATACAACTGCATAATGAATATTTTTTTTTTATAAGATCTGTTAAGAAGTTTTCTGAAAAATTCAATTGACATATTTCCCTATGATAGGTATTCTAGATTATATGGTAGTTACTTTGGCAGTCATTGAGGACCAAAACTTACAGCTTGCTTCTTTAGGTTTCAAGTTTTCACTTACATTGGTTCAACCAAACATTGATGAAGTTATGACTACAATACTTGTGTATTTATTAGATTTTTGTGACATTCACTTGCATAATGGTGATGGTGCATTTATGTACATGACACTTAATATTGTTGATGTACATCTTCTATAGTTTTAATTTATACTCATATCTTGGGATATGTTTCTTATTACATTCCTTCTTGTTCTGTTTGCCAATGTTTACTATTACAGTGTACCATTATATAAGCATTATCATTGCTTCTTTTTATTAACTGATGTTATTTCATGTAAGTTATATACAGTAATTATTCATCAGAATGCTTTTTATCAGCCAATGCATACAGGCATGTTGGAGGCATTATTAATGAAATGTAACTTTGAGAACATCTGCTTTACACAGCATTTCCAAACCAGATATTTGTTGCCCGATTTATTAAATCTGTGTTGAAGAATTATAGTTTCTGGTTTGTAGACGAGTATGTTCATCATTTTCTGTAAATCAGAAGGGTTCGTATTTCAGTACTCCTTCACCTTGCCTTGGTCTGTGGCAGCTCTCTACTAATATGTCTAGATCTGAGGTCACCTGACACCATTCCCAACCCTCTAACTATCGTCCAATTGCTTTAACATCCTGTATCTCAAAAGTTTTCAAGTCAGTTCTTAACAGAAAAATTTTAAAGCATCTTTCCTATCACATCCTTCTTTCTGATTGTCAGTATGGGTTCCGTCAGGGACGCTCCATTGGCGATCTTCTCACCTACGTTTCCGACTCCTGGTCATCCTCCTTTCGGGACTTTGGCAAAACTTTGCCGTTGCACTTGACATCTCAAAGGCTTTTGATTGAGTTGGCATAAATGTTTAATTTCCAAACTTCCCTCTTATGGTCTATCCCTCTATCTGTGCCTTCTTTCTGGTCATTCTATAGCCACTGTTATAGACGGCCATTGTTCTTCTAGAGCTATCAACAGTGGTGTTCCTCAGGGCTCTGTCTTGTCACCAACTCTCTTCCTTTTATTCATCAGTGACCTTCTAAGCTGTACATCTAACCCTATCCATACGTATGCTGATGATTCCATCCTTCACCTTTCCATTCGGTTCCCACAACGTCCATCTCAGCAGTTACTTCAACAAGCAAGGGATGAGGCTATGGCATACCTAATGCCTGACTTGGCTCGTATCTCTGACTGAGGTAAAAATAATTTTGTTTTTAATGCTTCAAAGATTCAGTTCTTACACCTCTCAAGCTGAAAAAATCTTCCACAGGAGTACCCACTGATGTTTAATAATATCCAGCTCAATCCTGCATCATCCTTGAACAGCTTGGGGTTTCATTCACTCGGGACTTATCTTGGAAAGAACATATTACATCTCTTGTAAAATCTGCTTCCAAGAGATTAGGTGTGCTAAGCTGACTCCGTACCTTCTTTACCTCTGCACAGTTGTTGACTTTATACACAGGGTTATTCGCCCCAGTGTTGGAGTACAACTCTCATGTGTGGGGAGGCTCCCCACATACAGGTCTTCTCAATAGGGTGGAGTCAAAGGCTTTTCATCTCATTGACTCTCCTCCTCTTACTGATTCCCTTCAACCTCTGTCTCTTCACTGCACTGTTGCATCTTTATCTCTTTTTTATTGCTGCTTCAATGGTCACTGCTCCTCTGAACTGTCTGCTTGCATCCCTCCACCTCTGCGACTGGGGTGTACCACCCTTCTAGCAACAAACTCTCATCCCTTTTCTGCCCAACTCTCTAATGCAAGAGTTAACAGTTACTCCCACTCCTTCATTTATGCAACCATTCAACTCAGGAACTGTCTCCCTCTGTCTGTATTTCCTACTTCCTGTGATCCCCAGTCTTTCAAATGCAGTGTGTCCGGGCATCTCAGAATGAACAGATCTTGAATTTGGCTCTCTTTTCGTTTTCGAAGGCTCCAACATGCTTGCATGTGTCGGCCTTGGTCACCCAATGGCGGCTCTCCACGCTGCTCGATCTCTGGCAGCCTCCCTATTCAGTCCCTTAACCCTTAGGTCACATATAATGACCTCGTCCCATGTCTTTCTCGGTCTACCCCTCCCAACCCCTCCCCCAATATTAACACTTCTCACCCTCTGCACCCAATTATCATCCCCCATCCTCTCCATATGTCCAAACCACCTCAGCCTACCTCTCCTCATCACAACACCAATACACTCCAGTCCCATCCTGCCTCTCAACTCTTCTATCGTAAACCCAGCCCCCCCAGGCCTTGCACGCAGGGACGCACTGCACATCCACCTAATCATTGTCATTTCTGTACGTTTAAACCTGCGAATATCCTCTTCTTTTACTGCCCAGGTCTCACTACCATACAGCATCACACTCCTAACACATGCTGCATACAAAGACCCCTTAGCACGTAAGGAGAGTCCTCTCAATGTCAGGAGAGGCAACAGCTCCCTGAACTTCTTCCAACCACTTCTCACTCTAGCAACCGAGCTAACTCCAGCCCCACCTCCGGCACATAACATGTCTCCCAAGATAACAAAACTCCTCCACACACTCAAGAGACTCACCTGCAAATTCAACCCTCTCACGCCTAACAATCTCCACCTGCTCTCCCCGACACACTGCACACACATGAAATCAGCATTATCTCACAGTCTACCTCTAATACCACTACATCTCTTGTGCACCCATCTATCACAAACACTGCACAAGATGGAATTACTTCCCACACCCATGTGGCAAACTGCACATGGCCACTCTCCCTCTCTGATTGTACCGCCACCAACCCTAGATATCATCACTTTTGTTTTATCTGCATTTACCCTTAAGCCCTTGTACCCCATACCATCTCTCCACTTCTTAAATCTTTCCTCAGCCTCCCCTTCATTCTCAGTAATCAACACCAAATCATCAGCATACAACATCTCCCATGGGAGTCCATCTCTGAAGTCACGTGAGAGGGCTTCGAGCACCATGATAAACAACAAGGGACTCAAAACCGACCTCTGATGCACACCAACATTCACGGGAAACTCATCACTCAAAACTCCATTCACTCTTACCTGGGTGCGAGCACCCACGTACATGGCCATAACCACCCTAACCAGCCACTCTTCCAACCCCAGCTTTCTCATTGCCCACTTCACCACCTCTCTAGGGACTCTGTCAAAGGCCTCAACAAAAACAAAATACAATTCCCTTTTCTTTCCAATATATTTTTCCTGAAGCTGTCGAACAATGAATATGGCATCAGTGGTCCCCCTGCCTGGCATAAACCCAAACTGCATCTCATTGATATTCACTCTTTCTCTAATCATACCTTCTAGAACTCTCTCCATTACTTTCATTATCTGATCTAAGAGCTTTATACCTCTGTAATTTCCCCTTTCCAGGGCATCTCCCTTCCCTTTGTACACATATACAATTACACTCTTCAGCCAATCATCTGGGACCACACACTCATATATAATCATATTTATCAGGTCAGTGACTAACCTCACCCCAATATCTCCTGAGGCCTTCAACATTTCGGCAGTCAACCCAGACACACCTGCCGCCTTCCCCACCCGCATCCTGCCTATTGCCTCACTCACAGTAGCAGCGTCAATCAAAGGCCAAGGCCCAAACACCGGATCAGCTGGCTCCAAACCTTCCCTATCCCAATCAAACTCCTCATTCAACAACCGGCTATAATGCTCTCTCCATGCATCTTTAATATCCTCACTGTTCACCACTACCCTTCCTTCATCATTCTTCACACACTGCTCGCCTACAATGTCCCGATTATCTCTCTTCACTTGATTTGCCACCCTAAAAACCATATTTTTCCTTCCTTCATGATTTAGATTATCAAGTTAAAGTCTCTGTGACTCAGACTTCGCCCTGTATACCTCTCTTCTAGCCCTGCGCTTGGCAGCCAAGTACTCCTCCCTGTTACCACCCTTCTTCCATTCCCGAAAAAGCCTTCTTTTCTCCTTAATTGCAGCTTCTACACCCTCATCCCACCACCAAGTTACTTTATGTCTTGGTGGGCCCCCTGTCCAACCGCACACTGCATCATCGGTAACTCTCAAGAGGCTGTTCTTAAGGGCTCTATACTGTTCATTAACGTCTCTATCTACGGCTTCCTGTTCAGCCACCACTCTCCTCATCTCACTATAAAAGGCATCCCTTACTGTATTGTTTTTGTTTTTTTTCTTGGAAGGAACAGTTTGCGGGCTTCAGGCCTTTGGTTCCTTCTTCCTTGCATTAAAAAAATAAATAAATAAATAAATAAAAATAAATAAATAAGTAAATCCTGTTTTTTCCTCAGTTTACCTCTCTGTCGACAGTCCAGTACATCAGTATTTCCACACTTCCTCTCCCAGTTCCCCTGGTCCATTCTCTGGACATGTCCAGATCATCTTGAGCTTTCTACTTCCTTTCTGATGTTTTCCACTGCCAGCCATCTTGTGTGCTCTTGAAGATACAATAAACTCTCAATTATTCAGTGTTATTCAGCCAAGCCCCATGCCTGATATTGCAGAATGCTGGATATTGCGTTGTAGTATAGTACCCACACATCGCCCAACATTCAGCTTTGAGCCAGATGATGTGTGATTGTCCATCTCGACCCTCTACCCTAAAAACTTTCATACAGTCTTACCCTTGAATAAAAGATTAAAATTAAGCATAAAATACAGTGCAGTATTGATACATTACACATAGATCAGTAATGCGGTACATAATATAATCATAATCATGCTGTACTCACCTAGTGTTGGCATCGATAGAGGGTAGGTACGCACGGATACATCTTCACTATACAGTAGTCAGAGCACTATGGCACAGAGCACTGAGGGGCCACAAGGTTAGTCACAGCACTGCATCAATGATTGAGGCATGGGAGGCCACAGACTAAGTCACAGCACTAGAGTTTAGCCACTACCTGGATCACGAACAGTGCGCACAGATAGGTTCTCACTGTATGGGATCTATGGGAGAGACTGAGAGAGTGACAGTAGGCTCAGCACTCTGGGTGGACCACTTCCACATTGCATTTTGATTGGCTGGCAGTGCATTGTGGGGTTTTCCAGGGTACCATTTGGGTCCTGTACCAGAGCTGGATGATACCCCTCACCACTGGATATTGCTCAGGATCACCAGTTGCTTCCTGTTTCAGCACCAGATATTCCATTGGGCTGGTTATTATTGTCGCACCGCTGCCCAGGTGTCGTTACGGTATTTCTCGGGAATATATTCTCCCGTATTTAATAGTGAATGGTAACGTGGTAAAATCCGCCTCGACACTGGCAACGCGCGACATGGGGGACTTCACTAACACGCCACTACACACATGTACTTAGAACTGGGAACTGGAAGAAGTGAAAAAATAATATGGCTTTTCTAGGCTTTAATTACAAAATAGTATTTACAAAAATCTACAAATAACTCTGAGGTAATTCCCACCTCATTTCACTTCACGTGCAAATGTGCCAAAAAACCGCACATACACGTCTACTCTTAAGTCACTTGAATACTAACACTATTTTAATAAAGCAAAACCAGTCTTGTAAAAAATCACTAGTGCTGTTATATATATAGCACTCTTTACTCACTCATATATATGAATCTTCACTGTTACATCAGTACAAGAAAACCACATTTAAACATTTAAAATCTTAACTCCTTCCGTTTCTAACTAGGAGTCCTTGTACTAGTCCCAGACGACAGACAAATAAAATAGCACTGCTAGTCGGTTGTACCCGCGGTTACACAAGCATGTACTTTTTCACTTACTACCAGTAGTGCTCGCATTGCTGACTCCTGGAACTTTACTTCTCGGCTATACAGCAACGTCTCTGCACCAGGCTACGTCGGGCTGCGTCACCTGCCTCACCGTTCACTAGGGCTCTCCTCCAGGCTCTAGTCTGAACTGAACTCTCTAGCCCTGTCTGGCCTCAGAAAGTTGCCGATGTTCGCTAGCGGGCATGGGCTGCGAGGTGGGTGATGACTTCACCCACTCATCCAACGCCGTCACCCACATCTCACCCGCTTCACCCGTTGCCGAGCCGGATCAGATCTGCAGACTCAGCGCACGCTCCCACGATCAGATAACGCCCAACCAGCAGTCTTGTGCATAAACAAATTGACCAACACCACCTGCACCACTCCTCTCTCTCTATCTCTTCCTCCTCCTTCCTCCAGTTATCTCTTTCTCTCAACCTCTCTTCCTTATTCCATCTCCCTATTGCCCACAGCTGTACACAGAATCCATCGAACCCCTACTCTTTCCCCCCTGTCCGCGTTTCATCCTAAACTCACGTCAGGCAGGCGGTGTCACCTGCACACCTGTAACACCTGCGTGTCCTCTTACACCTGCCCGAGGGGATGCATGTCGGCTTCCCGACATTATGGCAACGGATAATTGAGAGTTTACTGTATTTCATCACCCAGTTTTACTCCACATATCCTTCAAATCATTGTCATGTCCTTTCATTCCAGTCTCGCAATATCCTACTCTTTTACACCTCATGTTTCACTGCCATACAGTGTGACCCTCAGTAATTTCACTTTGACACCTTCCTTACAGTTTTCATTGTACAGTATTACTTTATTCTCTTGCCTCCTACATTGGACATTTCCAATGATGTTACCAACCACACTCAACAACTCTGAATAAGTAGACCCATATTATTATAACTGAAACACAGGATGATGATGATGATAATGATAATGATGATGATAGAACATGTCAGACTTATTTCCTTGCTGAGTCTACTCTGTAATGTGTGTTGCATGCTGATCATTCTTAACAGATACAGATGCTTGAAAAATAAAACACTGCTTACACCATTGCTCAGTTCTTTATTAATTCAGCTGTAAGTGCTTGATTTGTGAAAAATAGGTAAGTGGAAATCAGGTGTGGTACAGTATTTAGTGTAGCTACCTTTTGCCTAATAACTTATAGGGGGAAATACATGGAATGACCCTTTTTCCTTCTTGTAAATCAGTTTTTAAAAATAATTTATTCTTTTGTGTCATTTTGTTCAGTGCAGCATTTGAAGTACTTACATGTATGCTGTGAACTGCAGGATCAGATACAAATGCTTCATACCATTTTCAGTGACTTTCCTATCACTGCTGGGAAGAAGTACTGTACATGTATTGGAGGTGTGTTACTGTACAGAAATGTAGCTGATGATGTAACATTTTAATTTCCTCATTTTGATGACATTTTGCATTTTATTCTTGCAATATCCAAATAGATTTATTCACCCTTGGATAGACATTTTGAACTGGTGGGTTTAGGTATAACCTTCTTTATCATTCATCATTCATGATCCAATCCTACGTTGCCCCATGAGGAGCGTAGGAACCCGGGGCTAGGCAAGTTGGTCCTGACATTTAAGATAAGGGTGACCAGCCTCACTCATCCCTAAGTGGCATTGTGTGAGCAATAAATCCCAACCACCCCTTGGATATAAACCTTCACCGACTCAGTCCGACTGGAGCGCTGTAATTACCCACTAAATCACCAGGCGCCAAAATTTGGTTATATGGTTACCACCCTGCATAGTAAATGGTTTCCTGGTGTACAGGAAACCATTTGGCTTGTCACTCAGTGTAGAGTCATCCACAGGCAGAAGGAAGAGGAAAGAATGAAGGAAAGAAAGACAGAAGTTCCTTCAATACGAGAGGTTTCCCTGAGATTCCATAAAATCATTAGGTATCTGGAATGAAATGGGAAAAATACTCCATTGGATTAAAGAGGCTAAATTCAAGTTATTAGAACAAATTTTGTGTTTTGAAACAAGTAGTCTTACACATCTCTGTCAGAGATACTGTACTGTAAAATATATTTGCACTATCTCTGCTGATTCACAAGTTAGCTCCTTCGATTACTTAAAGGTGTATTCTCACATTTTGTTGCTTTGTTAATACAAAAACCATGCCATCATTCAGCATTTTTTTTTTTCTCCCAGTTATACACATGCATGAAGAATTGGTTGAGGATGGATTGGTCCTGCACTGAAAGTGGTTTTCCTTAGTCCTGCAGATCAGTTGTCCTTCAAGACCTGTAAAACATGCTTGAACACGTATAATAGAGCTGCCTGCCCATTTCAGGTATGTGCTCCCTGGCCACTAAAATACATACTCAGTAAATGTATGAATATTGGATGAGCATTATGTTAATCAGTTTGTGCATACTTGGGTAAGTGAACAGCAGAAATTGAAATACTGTAACTATATTGGCATTTCTGCTCATCCTGGCTTAGTTTTAACTTGTAGCAGGTATAGTACAGTACTTGCTTTTTGTTTTGTACTCTAGAGCGTTCTTACTGAGGAGTACAGTATCTTATTGGTTGTAAAAAGTTATGTCTATAAGCATCCTAATTGTTCAGTCTTGTATGTACTTGTATATAACATGTCAGTATTAGTTTAGCCCTCTGAGGCATGATATGGAATTGAGAATGGTGTGATGCAAGAGAGATTTGGCATTTGAAATATCAGAGAGGTTTCACAACTGGAAGGTTGTTGAGATGGTTTGAATAAGTTGAGAAGAGAGAGGAGGATGACCAGCCGCGGTGTGTCACGTGTGTGAAATTGGAAAGAAGAATGCCAAGAGGCAGACTGATGAAGATATGTGATAAAGTCCGGCAGGTTTGGGGATTGAGTGGGGAAATTGCTCAAGATTGCAGTACATGGAGAGCTACCTTCCTGTGAAAGGTCCAGTACTTAACAGCATTGTCAGTGATCTCTAGATATGAATGTAAACCTAACCCAGTGTTATATTTGCCAACTTTCTTCATACTACATCCAAACGATTTTAGTCAGCAGAGGAAAGGTATTTTGAAATACACTTGAGAGATTAGATATATCCCTCATTAACACTGTACAGTTCAGTAGAAAATTCCTAAACCAAATAAACCATATCCCTCCACCTTCTCCTTGGCCTACCTCGCCTCCTCCCTCCTCCAAATTTGCTCAGATATATCTTTTTCACCACTCTATTGTTGTCCATTCTCTCCACCTGACCATACCATCTCAGTACACCCTCTTCGATTCTGGAAAGATGCCATGGGAATGAATGGGTTAACCATGTACAGGTAATTTAAAGTTCATTGCAGTGGAGGATGAAAGATAGCAGCATATGCAAACATTATTTCAACACAAACATTACAGTGAGTTGTTATATATCCATCAGTTTGGTGCTGTAAATTGGAGGAAACAGCACATTAGCCTCATAGGTATCAGTGAAATGTTTGCTGCAAATTGGAGGAAACAGCACATTAGCTTTATACATATCAGTGAAACTAATTGGGAATATTCTGTAATTTACTGATGAATGAACAGCAAAAAAATGATTAGAAAATTATCATCATCATCCGGACCTCCTTTCCCACCCTAGGGCAGGGTGAGGAGTAGTAACATCCAGACAGCCTAGATATGCCCAGTCCATTGGGTCACACTTCCATTCACTCACCATTCAAGCCCCTGGAATCCTGGCTCTACCTTATGCACCAAAACATTCACCACATTCTGTAGCTTCACATAAACATATCCAATAGGGTCAACCCGGACGCTGTCACGTTAAAAGGGGTGCCAAAGCCCCGATCAAAAGCTTCTCCTCACAACATTCATCCAGCCAGCTTGATCTCTTGTCAGTCCCCTAGCCTCACTGACTTCCAAACCTTTCTTCCTCACACACTCATCCACCATATCCCTCCACCTTCTCCTTGGCCTACCTCGCCTCCTCCCTCCTCCAAATTTGCTCAGATATATCTTTTTCACCACTCTATTGTTGTCCATTCTCTCCACCTGACCATACCATCTCAGTACACCCTCTTCGATTCTGGTATCAACAGACTTCCTCACTCCACATCTTTCACGAATCACATTTATTCGTATCCTATCCACTCTCTATACTCCACATACATTCCACAGCAGTCCCATTCTACTGCAGACACTCTTGACTTTTCATTTTCATGCCACACCATAGTCTTACATGCATATGTTAAAATTGGCACTAACACTCATTCGTGTAAGCCTCGTGCAGCTGCAGCACTCAAGTCTCTGTTTCTTATCAAGGCCTTCATTGCACCAGCTACTTTCCTTCCTTGTGTCACTCTGCTTTCCACTCCTTTGCACATTTTCCTCTCGTTTCTATCACTGTACCCAAGTATTTGAACTCTCACCAATTCCAGTCTCTCTCCATTCACTGTAACATCACACTGGGGGTCACCTTCTCTCTCAATAACCGTCACTTTACTCTTTTCTACATTTATTCTCAAGGCACGACATTCACAGACATCAGCAAAACTCTGCACTAGTCTACCAAGTTCTTGTGCAGTATTTGCAATTAGTACTGCATCATCAGCATACAATAAATTTGGGATATTCCATCTATCACCATTCATTACCAAATCCACCCTCTTCTCCATTACTCATGTTCTTACTTCTCTCATTACCCCATCCATATATATATATTGAACTACCATGGGGACTTCACACAACCTTGTCACAAGCCCACACCGATTGTGAACCATTCACTTAGATGCCCATTTACCCTTACACATGCGTCACTGCCATCATAAAAACTCTTGACGGAACCTAGCAGCTTGCCATCTACTCTGTACACGTGCATAACCTTCCACAATCCTTCTCTGTCTGCTTTGTCATATGCATTTTCCAGGTCCATAAATGCCATAAACACCTTACAGTCCTTCTCACAAGCCCTCACTATCTGTCTCACTGCAAATATTTGATCCACACATCCTCTGCCACTCTTAGGCCACCCTGTTCATCACTCACTAGGACTTCTGATATCTCTCTCACTTTCTTTATAATAATTCTTCCATATATCTTCCCTGCCACACTGAGTAAACTTATGCCACGATAATTCTTGCAGTCACTTCGCTCACCTTCATTTTTGTACAGGGGTACAGTCACAGCCTTTCTCCACTCTGCTGGCACAGTTTCACTCATCCATGCCTTCTTACATATCTCCAACAAGCACTTCATTCCACTCTCTCCACTACACTTAATTATCTCTGCATACACCTCAACCCCAGCTACTTTCCCATTTTTCAGCCACTTCACGGCGTTCTTCACCTATGCGAGTGTTACGTTTCCTGGTACTGCATTCCTTCTCTGCACACCCCCAAAACCAATCATGTTTACAACGACTCTGTTTTCTGTATTCCCATTCATCAGGCTTTCAAAATATTCTTTCCATCTGGTCCTTATTTCATCCCCATGGGTTAATAATGTACCACTTCCATCCTTCACACTTTCACATTTCTTTCCGGTGTTACTCTACATTCCCAACCTCTTTGCGGAATAACTTCTATTTTCAGAGTAATTTGCATTCATTTTTCTTCCTAGATCATCATTTACCTCCTTCTTTTTCCTCTTCACTAGTCTCTTTACGTACCTCTTGTTCTCAATATATTCAGTTCTTATTTCAATTGAACCCCTGTCCTGTAACCACTCTAGCCACTTCTTCCTCTTTTCCTCCACTGCAGCAGGTATATATAACAAGGACTTCTTTGATCATCCAACTCAAAATGGCCCCTTTGTCACCATTTTCACTATTATGGAATAATATTTCACAGGTGACATAACTTGTCTTCTCAGAATAAAACAGCCATAGTGCTTTGTGATGACTTTTGTGGAAGGAACTCATGTATGTAGAATGTTACTGCACTTCAAGAGTCCTGGTTGAGGCAGCCTCTTTCCAAAATTTCAGTTCTGTCTGTTAACCCTTCACCCCAGTGGTGTCTTTTGTTGGTTTAATCTTGCTGCTTCCAACAGTTTTATTCAAGTTAGGGGTGGGAATAGGCACTTGTTCAGTGACAGAAAGTGGTGCTTCTGTGGCATATACTGTAGATCAGTTGCCCCTCAGAACCCATAAAACATGGACTGAACATGTATAGCAGAGTTGCCAGCCCATGTCAAGCATGTGCAAGCCAGCCAATGAAACACATGCATGTACTGTGGTCTTGAATCACTACATGCTCACATGCATGATGCATTGGTGGTGTTTATGTGCAAATGTGTTGAAATGTCTAAGAGTGAAGAGTTTTCCCAACTTCATCACTGGTTTTCATGTGATTGTTCTGCATTCATGTGATTGTGTTGATAATGGAATTTTTGTTACTGTTGTGAAAGCATTAATTCACAGATGTTGAGTTGTAAGTATATGCAGTTTCTCTCAGCATATAATATTGGTTGTGTTATGCATTGTAAATGCTATTATAGTCACTTGACAGATGCTAGAACAAGAAGGAAAGTTTAGAGCAAGAGGCAAATTGTGCAATGCTGAAACTGACTGGTATTTTTGCTTCTGTGTAAGGCTCTTAAGTAACCTGTCAAAATATGTAAGTCAGGTGCTGTGGTAATTTCCTTAGAACTTCATGTACATCTTGCTGGTATTCAAAGTTTCTCTTTCCTTGAGCTGGTGAATTATCAAGTAGAGAGGAAATTTGTTGTGGTAAGGCTTTAATCAAGATAATTTATTAAAACTTAAGTGGTGTTGGTACTGACTGCTGCAGTCAAGAAAATCTGTTTGATAATATTTTTTACAAATCATATGCAGGATGGAAAAATAATTTTTTTTTGTAGCAGCCGTGGCTCAGTGGGTTAGAGCGCTCCGCTCTGACCATAGGGTCGAAGGATCGAATCCACCCAAGGGTCATTGGTAGACATCAGGAAGGGCATCCGGTCATAAAATGCTACACGCTCCAATCCTAAAAGGCCGACGCATGCAAGCATGTTGCAGCCTTCAAAAACGAAACAAAACGAAACGAACTTCATCTAAACATTACTTTGAGTTATAATGTGTGAAAATAGGCAAGTAATAATTCAGTGGCCACTTGCATACTGGCTAGGGCCTGGATACTCAAAGAAACTTATTCTCTTCCATAGCTTAAATTTGTATTTAGCAGTCATCTTGTCTCTTTAAAAATGCAAGAAAAATTCTGGTTGCAAGAGGAAAATTGTCATGTTAACTGTGATTTGTTTTTGCAGGGAGGATAAAGAATGCATATAAATCAGATCCCAAAGAAAGTTTATGAAAGGAGATTGAGAGCAGTGATGGTAGAGGCAGATCGTAAGTGGTATGGAAGAAGGGAGTAAAGCAGTATACTTGTGAAAGAGTAGAATGAGAGAGAGAGAAAGAGAGACTGAATGGGAGGTGTGAGGATAAGGTAGTCAAGAGACATTTCATTCATGGACATATCCTGTTTTGGGGTTTGCAGAAGGGAGAAAGGTGTTGGAGATGATATTGATGGAGAGTGCAGAATCATCCTCCTATAGAATCAGATTTCATTTAAGACAGGCAGTTGATCATTAGTTTTTCATGAATGTGGGGTCATTACGGTAAGTCTGTATTTACTGTTTTCTCTCTCTCTCTCTCTCTCTCTCTCTCTTT
>JAGKTI010008283.1:8323-34098 GCA_018397915.1 Birgus latro | reverse complement strand
ACAGTATTTATACATTATTGTATGTGAATGTATATGTTTACAGAGGTGGGCTCTGCAAATGAAAATCCACTTTAGCAAACACAACACAAATCTGCAAGCTGAAACCATTACCTTCCGCATCTACAAATCCGCAAACTTGAAATTTGAGGTTCCGCAAATGCAAATAAACACAAACCATCTGTATTCCCTTCAGTACCACGGCATCACTTGCATTATAATTTGGATACCATTAGAGGATTTTATTAAGTTTAGGATATTTTTCATAATCAAGGGGTTATCTGGTTACTCATCCACTACAATTATAACCTCATTTACTCAGTTCTGACTAATAAAAGGTGGCTTTTTGAAGTCTGGAAATTGCCTGCAGTACTGAATGAGATATATAAAATTATTTTTATAGTAAAACTAAAGTATATGTCTATTGCCATATGCCATAATCTCGTAAGGGGTGGCCATTTGACTTTGAGCTATTTATTTTACGGGGAGAGGCATTATCGCTTCACCAACCAACTTGTTGACACGTAGGGAGCACGTATGGTTTGGTTATATAGTTACCACCCAGCATTGTAAATGGTTTCTTGGCTGACAGGAATCCATTTGGCTTGTCACTCAGTGTAAAGCCACCTGTAAAGGAAAGAAAAGCAATAAGAAGTGACAGGAAAGATGGGAGGAATAGGATGAGAGGAGGGCAGGCACAGAAAAAGAATGATAAAGGCTAAGGAAGAAGTAGGCAGCACTACATCATTATTAGATATTACAGTATTATATTAGTATATTAGACTGTTTTTACTGCAGAGCATGGGTAAATCATTCACTCTTGTAGATATATGAAGTGAATTATGACATTTCACAGCTCGCTCTTGACAACTTGACACTCCAGTCCACCTCTGTTCCTCAGCTCTGACTTCCTCAGTCCTCACTCCTCAGTCGCAGTCAGACTCCTCCAACAACCGAGACAACTCCATCTTGAGCTGGTCCATGTTGCCCATCATAAGAACAAACCGCTCAATGTTCTCAGAAGTCAGGCTGGTTTGTGGGCAGGTTTGCATTTTTGGGAGTCCTTCCACAAATGCAAAACCTCAAAGTTATGTAAAATATGTCACAAATGCAAATCCGTAAACAAATTCACACTTCCGCAGTTGCAGAATTTGCAATTTGCGGAAGTGATTGTGGAGATGTCCAGCTCTGTATGTTTATGTATGTGTGTGTATAAAATGTCACCAGTGTGAAGAGTTCAACAACATACATGATGATTTTTTCTTTTTTTTTAATGGATAATATGACATCCATTGCTTGTGTCACCCTGCCTGTGTGGCTTAAACATGGATCCTCAAATATGAAACATTTGAATGTGTCCGAAATATATTGTTATTTTTAAATTACAAATCAACTGTAGAGAGTTTTTATTGATTGTATCACAGTGTGTTGCTTGCCTTTACATATACAGTACTGTAGTATGAAGTTATAAGTATAATAATATGATATACTGTACATAGAATAAGAAACTTACAGTGATTTCAACTTGCTCATTTGGTAAATGGTGCATTGTTATGCTGTGTAGTTGGTTAATGCATTTATTGTATGAGTATGTTGAGCCATTGCAAGCAAAAAGTAGCTTTCAAATGTTCCACATTGAGCTACATTATGTGGACTGGAAGTGGAGCTTGGAGCCTTAGTCCATTTAATTGTGCTCCTGCACTTTGGTGGTGGTGTCTCCCTCTCATTTCTCCACTTTGATGTCATTAGACTGGTACTTTATAATTTTACAGTACTTTAAAGCTTTTATAGAGTATTGCTTTATCTTTCTCAAAGCTTAATACAATACAGTAATATTTCCTTAAAACCTTAACTACATAAAGTAATCCTATGACTCAAGTATCTCTAAACTTTACAAACAGTGAAGTTCACATTGAGGAACCTAAGATTGTATTCTGGGTGGTACTGAAAACTCTGTAGCATCTCTTCCTTTGCAATTTATTTAGCATATTACACTGTCATTTGTTTATGGTTACTGTGTTCTTGTAATATCTACAGTATGTATTGGATTTTGCATCAGTAAAATGCAAGTTGAGATTGAGGTGAAATATGCAGAATGACCCACTAAGGAAGAGTGTTAAAAAATTTCCCAAATCTACTCAGAATACAACCATTAGTAGGGGATAAGTTTGTGCAGACACCACAACCTGCCCTCCCTGTGTAGATAATGTTGCGTCCGCCTGCCCCCGCCCTACAGACCCAGAGTACGAACCTGATGATAAGAACACCACTTACACTTCCACCTCCACCCTCGACCGCCGCACCCCTTACCAGTCCACCTACCTGCGTAAGTTGCCCTTTCCACCTCTGTGAGTCACTCAGGGAACATTACCTTCTAGACTGTCTTATTTCCCTGTCTCATCCCATCTTTTCTTGTCTCTTCCTTTCTCTCCCCATCACTGTTCTCCTCTTCCACCTTCACCCTGTATCATCACACCCCCTTACCAGTCACCCTACTTGGATAAGTTTCCCTCTCCTCCTCTTATAACAATCACTCAAAGAACGTTAGTTATTGATTTCTCATCCCTCTCATCTCCCCTTGTTTTTCCTTGTCTCTCAATGTTTCTGTCTGTCTACTCCCTTCACCCTCAGTTGTTGCACCTTTTCTGTCTGCCTGTGTGTAAACTTTCCTGCATCCTCTGCCAGGCATTCAGGAAACATTGCTTACTGGTCTGTCTCCATATCTCTTACCTTGTCTTTCCTTGTTTTTGTCCTCCTCTGCCCAGCCCATCCCCAGTTATTGCATCCCTTATGAGATCAGCTGCCTGTGTAAACTGTCCTGCCCTCCTTTGCCAGTCAGTCAGGGAACATTACTTATTGATCTCTCTTTCTTCCCTGTTGCTCCCTGTCATTGTTCTCTGCCACCTCCACCCTGAAGTGATGCATACATTATCAGTCAGCCTACATGCATAATTTTCTCTTTCTCCTCTAGCAGTCATTCATCCTCATTGGGGAATTTTACTTACTGTCTCTCTCCTTGTCTCTGGTTCATTTAACCCCTAATCCGCGGGGTTGTGGGAGGCGGTCCATAATTTTCTCTTTCTCCTCTAGCAGTCATTCATCCTCATTGGGGAATTTTACTTACTGTCTCTCTCCTTGTCTCTGGTTCATTTAACCCCTAAACCGCGGGGTTGTGGGAGGCGGTCCTGGCACTTCCCGCCGGTGGTAATTCGTGCTCTGACTAATTTTTTGAAAATATTGGCCCAAACTAGCCTCAGGCTTCTCCTAAAATTTTTATGCATATTTGTATCTTGAAAGCCCTGGCTACTTAAAATGAAAACAGAGGCACCCAACTGACGGCCCATGGCTCAAGCCATTGCCACCGAGCGTCACGAAAGTGACGGCCCACGGTTAAGTGGTTAATGCTCTTCAGACTACTATTCTTCTTTCCTCACTCTTTCATTCTAAAGGCTGCCTTATTCCTTTTCTTATTTGTTAGTAAATCTCTCCAAGGAACATTCCATTTTTCCCACTTGTATGTACTGTATTGTCTTTGTACGTGTCTCTGATTTGTTTAACTCCTTGAATCTGGGTAATAACCCTTTCAGTTTATTCTTACTGCTACCAGACAATTGTATTCATTTTTGGAAAGGACTCTTGTATGGATGAAGTTTATTTAGGTGAGATCTAACTCCTCTGTTTTAAGAGTCTCCCTAAGCTGAATAAAGACAGCTAGATAGAGAGGAAGAATAAAATATAAAATGAGTTACTGGATTGAAGGGGTTGGTTTTCCAGACTGTTCACACTGCCCTCCAGGGTCTCTATTTCCCTTGATACCTATAATTCCCATGACTTTCTTTTGAACCTTGTTTAACCCCTTAAGACAGATGTCATATTTCAAGTTCTATTTATTCTACCACACAGTTATTTCATCCAATTTAGGAGAGACTTTTAGAGCAGGAGGGGTATCATATATCCTTCATTAATCCAGTCACTGAAGAAGATCTCCCTTTAGATGGAACT
Source organism: Birgus latro (assembly GCA_018397915.1). Taxonomy (NCBI): domain Eukaryota; kingdom Metazoa; phylum Arthropoda; class Malacostraca; order Decapoda; family Coenobitidae; genus Birgus; species Birgus latro. Next base: position 30,099 of record JAGKTI010008283.1, on the reverse strand, counting down.
AGGGAAAGATAGCAAAAATAGAATTCATAATTATATACTGTAACTGGATTGAAAAGATTAATTTATCAAACTACCTCATCAACCATGTGAGAAGGCTATTCCCACCTCCCAAGCTCCATTCTTAACCTCCACTTGGGACTTGCTCTTTTATCCTCTACTATGTCAGAGTAACAGTGAAGTGTGTTATCAAGGAGTATAGTACTGTTTGTTTGGGTTTGTAGTACCAGCCCTCTGTCTGTGTCAGGATTGTTGACATGCCAGGCCGACACCTTGGCGTTGAAATCACCACCCAGGATGATGTTGGGTATGTTAGTGATATGGTGTATTTGTGGAGAGTGTGTGGTACTGTGGAGGACGATTGAGGGGGAATGTATATGTTGGCGATTGTTATCTGTGATTTGTTACCAGTGTGTATTTTAATTGATTGTATTCCTATTGAAGTGTCATGTGGGGGGGAAAAGTGACTTTGTTTATGCACTGGTATCTAAAAAGTTGATGGATTTGTGTACCAGGGTGATGAGTCCACCGCCTCTACCATTGGCCCGGTCTTGTCTGATGGTGGTGAAATTATGAAATGTAGGTGTTTTTAGTGTCCTTAGCATTATTTTCTGTATATACAGTATACAGTAAACTTATGTATATTTTTAGAAACAGTATTTTATACAATTGCTTCTGGTGTTTTGGAAAGGCCTCTAGTTTTCTTTTGAACAACTAATCCATAATCTTACTGTCCTATTTTCACTGCAACATGGCCAGGATCTGCATCTTATTTCATGTCGATCAGTGGCAGGAAAAGACAGTGCCATGGCTCTACCTCCTTTCCATGACCCTTGTTCATGACTTGCACAATAATCTAGTGTTAATCTTTTATTACAACTCAGTATTCAGGATGGAAAAATGGCAGTTTTAGGCCAGTCAGTATGAAAAGAGTATAGTTATGTTTCTAAATTTGAGTGAAAGTGTACGGGTTTCATCTCATTTTGTTTATAAAGGCTCCAACATGCTTGCATGCGTTGGCCTTAGTCACCTAATGGCGACAGTCCACGCTGCTTGATCTCTGGCATCCTCCCTATTCACTCCCTTATCCCTGCAGTCACTCTTTATTACCTCATCCCAGGTCTTTTTCAGTCTGCCTCATGCAACCCTACCCCCAACATTAACATTTCTCACTGTCTCCACACAGTTATCATCCCCCATCCTCTCCACATGCCCAAACCATCTCAGTCTACCTCTCCTCATCACAACACCAATACACTCAAGTCCTATCCTTCCTCTTAATTCTTCCATCATAAACTTAGCCCCCCCCCCCAGACCTCGCATTCAGGGATGCACCGCACATCCACCTAATCATTGCTATTTCTGTACTTTTGAGCTTGCGAATATCCTCTTCCTTTACTGGCCAGGTCTTGCTACCATAGCACATGTCTTATACAAAGACCCCTTAGCACAGAGGGACCACCCTCTCATTGTCAGGAGAGGTAACAGCTCCCTGAACTTCTTCCAACCATCCTCACTCTAGCCACAGAGCTAGCTCCAGTCCCACCTCCAGCACATAACATTCCAAGTAACAGATCTCTTCCACACACTCAAGTGACTCACCAGCAAGATCATTCCTTTCACACATGACAGTCTCTGCATGCCCTCCTCGATACACCGCACACGACATCAGCATTATCTCACAGTCCACCTCTAATACCACTACATCTCTTATGCACCCTCCTACCACAGACATTACAGAAGATGGAATTACTTCCCACACCCTTGCAGCAAAACACACGTGGCCACTCTCCCTCTTCTTTGATACTACTCCCGCCAACTGTATCTACTATCGACTTTGTTTTACCTGCATTGCTCTCAAGCCATTGTGCCCCATATTGTCTCTCCACTTTCAAAATCTTTCCTCTGTCTCCCTTTCATTCTCTCCAATCAGCACCAAATCATTGGTATACAACATCTCTCACGGGAGTTTATTTCTGAACTCATGTGAGAGGGCTTCAAGCACCATAATATACAACAAGGGCTCAAGACTGACCTCTGATGCACACCAGCATTCACAGAAAACTCATCATTCAAATCACTGTTCACTCTGACCTTAGTGTGTGTACCCACATACACAGCCATAACCATTCTAACCAGCCACTCTTCAGTCCCAAGCTTGCTCATTGCCCACTTCACCACTTCCCTAGGAACTCTGTCAAAGGTCATCACCAAATCAACAAAAACAAAGTATAGGTCCCTCTTCTTTCCTATATATTATTCCTGAAGCTATCAAACAGTGAATGTGGCATCAAAGGTCTCTTTAGCATCTCATCAGTATTCACTCTTTCTCTAATCATACCTTCTAGAACTCTCTCCATACCTTCGTTATGTGGTCCAAAAGTTTTGTGACTCTGTAATTTCCCCTGACCAGGGCATCACCATTTCCCTTGTACACATTTACAATCGCACTCTTCAGCCAATCATCTTGGACAGCACACTCATATGTAATTGTATTTATCAAATCAGTAACTAACCCCACTCCTGTATCTCTTTAGACCTTCAGCATTTCAGCTGTCAACCCAGGCACACCTGCTGCCTTCCCCACCTGCATCCTGCCTATTGCTCCGATCACAGTAGCAGCATTAATAAGGACCAAACATTGGATCTGATGACCCGAAACATTCCCTGTTCCAGTCAAACTTCTCCTTAGCAACTGGTTATAATGCTTCCTCCTGGCATCTTGAATAACCTCGCTATTCACCACTATCATTCCATAATCATTCTTCACACACTGCCCACCTATAATATCCCAGTTTTCCCTCCTCATTTGATTTGCCACCTTTCTGATCTGTCACCTTAAATATCATATTCCTCCTTTCAACACTATTTAAGTTATCCAGTTAAAGTCTCCGAGACTCAGAGTTTACCCTGTATACCTCTTTTCTAGCCCCACATTTGGGTGCCAAGTATTCCTCCTTGTTACCACTCTTTACCTATTTCCAGAAAAGCCTTCCATTCTCCTTAACTGCAGCTTCTACACCCTCATCCCACCACCATGTTACTTTATGTCTTGGGGGGGGTGCCTAGTCCATCCACACACTGAATCAGTAACTCTCAGGAGATCATTCTTGAGAGCTCTGTACTGTTCTTTAACACTTTTGTCAATAACTCCATGTTCAGCCACCACTCAACTCGCTATAGAAGACATCCCGTACTTCTAGGTTTTTCAACTTTCACATTTTCCCTCTAGGTGCATAGGTTTTCCTCATCACCTGCTCCTAAAGCATCATGTCACATATCAATAATTTATGTTGCTGCGAACACTTTTCACTCCCTATAACTTTAATATCCCTCCCCAACCTCCCATCAGCCCTCTTGACCAGGAAATAGTCCATATGGTGACTACTGCCCCCTGATTCATATGTAATCAACACACTCTCTCTTTTCCTAAAGTGCATGTTGCAAACAGTCTTGTTCATTGCCTCCCCAAACTTGAGTATCCTGTCCCCCTCCTCATTTCTCATATAATATTCACATCCCCCATATTCCCCTTTGTATCCTTGAGCTGCATCACTTACATGACTATTCAAGTTCCCACCCAAAACTACTATCTCATCATCCCCCATACCACTTACCACACATGTTAAGTCATCCCAGAATCTACCTTTTTCTGCAACATCCAAGCCAGCCTATGGAGCATACGCCAATATAAACAAAAATGTGAGCCTACTGAACAAAACTTTCACTAATCTGTTCATTCACTGTCATTACATTCATGACATATTCCACCCATTTTTCCTTAACATGGTAGGTGGGGGTGCCAATCATCCACCCACTGAGCGTAGCAGTACTCTGTTTTAGGGTAGCTCTACATTGAGAGGCAAGCCAATTGATTTCCTGTAAATCAGAAAATTATTTACAATGCTGGGTGGTAACCTTATACTAAACCAACACATGTTCCCTACATGACAACAAGTAAGTTGGTGGAGGGTTAGTGCCCCTTTCTGGAAAACAACTAACTAAAAATACAAACAAGAAGCCTCAGACCAAGACTGACCAACAGCTGACAACTAAGAAGCAAGCAAAGGACATGGTACGGATTGCTACATGGAATATAAGTGGTGTGAATGATGAGGTGAAAGAGAGGGAGACTGTCTGGGTGCTTGAGGGTGCAAAAGTGGACATATGTGGAACAACTAAGACAAAATGGAGAGGTGAGAGTGTGAGAGAATGGTATTATGGATGGGATATATGCACAGGAGTAGGTGAGAATGAGAGGGCAAAAGAAGAAGTATGTATTGGTATGTGCAAGAGATGAAAGGAGAATATAAGAGAGTATGGATCCATCGGCTCAAGGATTGTGTTGGTAAGATTAAAAGTAGGACTACAAATGTGGGCGATTGTGTGTGTGTATGCACCAATGCAAGATCGTGCAAGTAGAGTGAAGAGTTCTGGGGAGATATGGAAGTGTGTATGGAAAATTTTGAAAGGAATGAGAGAGCATTTTTGACTGGAGATATGAATGGAAAAGTAGGGAATGTGAAGGTGGACAGAGTAGTTGGTGAGTGGGGTGTGCCTGCAGAAGTGGATGAGAATGGCAATGCTCTAGTAGACATTTGTGTAGGAAAGGGGTTGGTGATAGCCAATACCCTTTTTTGACACAAAATAATTCACAGGCATACGTGGAGAGTGATGAGAAAGGTGGGTGGTGAACTGAATGAACGGAAGACAGTGATTGATTATGTGTGTGTGGATGACAGAACGAGAAGATGTGTAATGGATGCAAGAGCATACAGAGGTTGGGGGAGCGGACTTTCTGACCACCATGTGGTGGTGGCAAAAGTCAAGGTTCAAATGTACTGGAGGAATAGGAGGGAAGGACAGGAGGAAGTGCAGTAGTTCAAACAAGGAGGGTAGAATGGTTGAAAAAGGATGAAAAAAAGACAGAATATAGGCAAGAAGTGGAGAATGTGTGTGCAAGATATTCACAGAAGAAATCTGTGCAACATGTGAGGTGGTGTGTGGAGTGAAGAGAAGATGAAAGGGGGTGCAAGGAACAGCATGATAGAATGAAGAGGTGAGACAGGCCATGGCACAAAAGAAAAAAACATATGGTGAGTAGATGGGAAGCAGGTGCATGGAGGAAGCTGAGAGATGGAAGAGTGAAGTATATATAGAGAGGAAGAGAGAAGTGAAAAGATTAGTATGAGAGAGTAAGAAGAGAGTGGATGAGGAATTTGGAAGGAATTTAAGAGTAAAGTGGAAGGGTGTGTGGAATTTGGAAGGAATTTAAGAGTAAAGTGGAAGGAATGTAAAAAATGTTTTAGAAAGAGGTAAAGAGAGTTAGACAAGACAACATAGAAGTTACTCAAGGAGTGAGAGATAACAATGGTAGATTGCTAGTGAAGAAGGGAGAAAAAGTGAGCAGAAGGGGAGAACACATTCAGGAACTGTTAGATATGGAGAGTGAATGTGATGCGAGTATAAGTGGTTGGAAAATGGCTGGGAGAAGGAGGGAGGTGAGAAGAGAGGAAGAAATCAGTAGGATGGAAATAGTGGCAGCAATGAAGAAAGTTGAAATGGGGGAATCCCCAAGAATTGATGGAGTGTGTGGTGAAATGCTGAAGCATGAGGGAGAGATAGTAGTAGTATGGATATGGAAGATGTGCAGATTGGCCTGGGAGGAAGGTAGAGTCTCAGAGGATTGGATGTCTGGTGTAATTATTCCCCCGTGCAAAGGAAAAGTTCGTATTTTTAGTTAGTTGTTTTCCGGGGAGGGGCATTAACCCTGCGTCAACCCAATTGTTGTCACATAGGGAACACGTGTTGGTTGGTTATAAGGTTACCATCCAGCGTTGTAAATGCTTTCCTGGTTTACAGGAAATCATTTGGTTTGCCACTCAACGTAGAGCTACCCTAAAAAAAACGAGTACCACTACACTAAGTGGGTGGATGATGGGCGTCCCCACATACCACCAAGAATGAGATGGAGGGATGGAGTGGAGAGATATATGAGAGAGGGAGGTGTGAGGTGGGAGCAGGGCAATGAAATGGGGGGGAACAGGACGACATGGAAGCAATTTGTTTGTGGCCACCCCTTATGGGATTAAGGCATCAGGCAATAGATAGATAGAAAAAGGGGAAAAAGAAGTACAGTATGTGGTAATCGTAGGGACATTTATCTTCTTAATGTAATAGGAAAAGTATATGGTAGGATACATGTGGTTTGCCTAGTCTGACACTGGTAGCAGAGCGTAGTTCGAAAAATGGCGTCGTGTTCGACTAAGTGGCCTCCAAAACTTGAAAATTATTCTGCTTATGAGAGCTGGAAAAAGGACATCGACATTTGGTGCAAACTGACGGACTTGCCTAAAGAAAAACAAGCCTTAGCTATTCACCTGTCATTGTCTGGAAGAGCGAGCGTGGCGTCTTCGGAGGTTGATGCGGATGTTTTGAAGCAGAAGGATGGTGTTCAGACCTTGCTGAAAAAATTAGACGGTTTATTTCTCGTGGACAAAGGACGTCGACAGTTTGCAGCGTTTTATGAGTTGTACGACTTCAGAAGAGCCGGTGATATGAACATTCGTGAGTTTGTGACAGAATTTGAGCATGTTTATTTCAAATTTACAAAGCAGGACATGGCACTGCCAAATTCTGTGATGGCTTTTATGCTCTTAGCTGCATGCAAACTTTCAGACAGTGAGCAACAACTAGTGATGTCCGCGATAACTGAGGTGACATATGAAAATATGAAATCTCCCCTGAATCGTATTTTTGCTGGTGAAATTGGCGGGCAGAACGATGCATCGGTGTCCGCCCGGGAGGTGAAAGGTGAACCAGTATTTTGGAGTGACGAAGTTGGGGGTGAGGAAACGTTTTATGTTAGAGGTACTCGACAAGGACGGAGAATGTTGCAGGGTGGTGCAGTACGTGATCGAGGTTGTGGTGGTGGCCGATATTCAACCGTATCTGCTAGAATTCCCCAACTCTCATCCACCGGCAGGAGGCAGAACCCACTTGGGTCTGACGGAAAGGTATTGAGGTGTTTTGTATGTATTTCTAGATTTCATTAGGCACGTGACCGTCCGAATGTATACGAAAACGACGGCAGTCAAGAAGAAAATTCTGAAACAATGCATCTGTCGTTATTTATGGTCTATGTGGATGATGCCGCTAGTAGAGGTAAGTTACAGACTCTAGTAGAAGAATCTAAGGGATGTGCTGTTCTAGACACAGGGTGTTGTACAACTGTATGTGGAGTTGAATGGATCAATTGCTATCTAAGTGAGCTTACTGATTACGAACGTGAAGCAATAAGAGAAGAAGCGTCATCCTCAACGTTTACTTTTGCTGATGGTGTCATAGTTTCTTCCCTCAAACGTGTTACTCTGCCCTGCTACATTGGAAATATGCGTGCAACCATCGTGACTGATGTTGTGGACTTCAATTTTCCCTTGCTGTTAAGTAGACGTTCCATGAAAAAAGCAATAATGTTGATTAACTTTGGAAGTGACCAGGTCAAAATTTGTGGAACTATCATTGATTTAAAGTACTCATCTTCAGGCCATTACTTGCTTCCAATTTCTTTATGACTAGGTCGTGAATTTTGTGAAACAATCATGCGGCATCTCTTGGGGGTGATGTAGAAAAAACCGCTTTGAAGCTTCACAGGCAATTTGGACACCCAACATCAGTGAAATTAATTAAACTGATCACAGATGCGGGAATTAAAAGTTCAGAACTGGAGCGCGCTATCAAGGCTGTATCTGATGCTTGTACAGTCTGTTGCAGATTTAAGAAAGCCAAGCCCCGACCCGTAGTCAGTTTGCCCATGGCGTCTAAGTTTAACGAAGCCATAGCCATGGATTTGAAAGCTTGGGGAAGGCATTATTTCTTAGTCCTTGTTGATTTGGCGACCAGGTATTGTAATGCGATAGTAATCGCAGATAAGTGTGCGCTCACCATTATCAAAGAAATATTTCAGAGCTGGATTGTTGTGTTTGGCGCATCTAGAAAAATTCTTACAGACATGCGTTTTCTGTGAATGTTGGTGTGCATCAGGGGTCAGTTTTGAGTCCCTTGTTGTTTATCATGGTGCTTGAAGCCCTCTCACGTGACTTCAGAGATGGACTCCCATGGGAGATGTTGTATGCTGATGATTTGGTGTTGATTGCGGAGAATGAAAAGGAAGCAGAGGAAAGATTTAAGAAGTGGAGAGATGGTATAGGGTACAAAGGCTTAAGGGTTAATGCAGATAAAACAAAAGTGACGATATCTAGGGTTGGTGGCGGTACTATCAGAGGAGAGGGAGAGTGGCCCTGTGCAGTTCGCCACAAGGGTGTGGGAATTAATTCCATCTTGTGTAGTGTTTGTGATAAGTGGGTGCACAAGAGATGTAGTGGGATTAGAGGTAGACTGCGAGATGATGCTGATTTCATGTGTGCGGCGTGTCGGGGAGAGCAGGTGGAGATTGTTAGGCATGAGAGGGTTGAACTTGAGTGTGTGGAGGAGTTTCGTTATTTGGGAGACATGTTATGTGCCGGAGGTGGGGCTGGAGTTAGCTCGGTTGCTAGGGTGAGAAGTGGTTGGAAGAAGTTCAGGGAGCTGTTGGCTCTCCTGACATTGATAGGACTCTCCTTACATGCTAAGGGGTCTTTGTATGCAGCATGTGTTATGAGTGTGATGCTGTTTGGTAGTGAGACCTGGGCAGTAAAGGAAGAGGATATTCGCAGGTTTAAACCTACAGAAATGACAATGATTAGGTGGATGTGCAGTGCGTCCCTGCGTGCAAGGCCTGGGGGGGCTGGGTTTACGATGGATGAGTTGAGAGGTAGGATGGGACTGGAGTGTATTGGTGTTGTGATGAGGAGAGGTAGACTGAGGTGGTTTGGACATGTGGAGAGGATGGGGGATGATAATTGGGTACAGAGGGTGAGAGGTGTTAATATTGGGGGAGGGGTTGGGAGGGGTAGACCGAGAAAGACATGGGACGAGGTCATTAAGTGTGACTTAAGGGTTAAGGGACTGAACAGGGAGGCTGCCAGGGATCGTGCAGTGTGGAGAGCCACCATTAGGTGACCAAGGCTGATGCATGCAAGCATGTTGGAGCCTTCAAAAACAAAACGAAATGAAACAATGGCTGTGAATTCAACAAAGCAGAAATGCGAGCTTTGGGAGAGGCCTTCAATATCAAGATCATGACAACATCTGCAGAGAATCCTTGGAGCAACGGAGTCTGTGAGCGTCAAAATGCAGTCATTGGTGACATTGTTAGGAAGATAATGGGTGTTAGCCAGTGTGAATTGGATGTGGCCTTGGCATGGGCAGTATCAGCAAGAAATGCTCTCACCAACTATGCAGGCTTTTCTCCTAACAAACTTGTTTTTGGTCAAAACCCTGTCCTGCCTAATGTGTACACAAATGATCCTCCAGCCTTGGAACCTTCATCACCATCGAAAATTGTGAGAGACAACTTGAACGCTCTTCATTTAGCTAGACAAGAGTTTATAAAGACTGAATCTGATGAACGTTTGGCTAGGGCTTTGCGGCACAACGTACATTCGAGTGACTTAAACGACATCCGAAATGGAGATGAAGTCTTCTACAAAAGAAATGAGTCATGAGAGGCACGGTCCCGGAATTGTAATAGGCAGAGATGGGAAACAAATTCTGGTGAGACACGGCAGTGTCTACGTGCTAGTGCACGTGTGTTGTATAGCACGTGCGCCAGAGCAAGATACTACAGATGAAGGTGGTGTCAGCAGTGATGAGAAGAACAATGTTGTCCAGGAGAAGCCTAATGACGATCCTTCGCAAGTGTTGAATGACTATCCACCAGATGACGAATCGGAAGATGGTGTGGTTCCAGTTGATGAGCCTCCCACAGTTTCTATTCCGATTAATCAGCCTCCCAAAGTTTCTGTTGCTCATCGTATAAAGGGAATACATTCAGAAAGTGGAGAGTTGGTGTCTGGAAGGATTATGAGTTGGGCAGGTAAAGCCACTGGAAAGTACAAACACTGCTATAATTTGAAGAGGGACTCTGACGGCAGCATTGATTGGATAGATTTGCAGAAGGATCCTAGCGAATTGGAAGAGGTTGATGATGACAGAAATGCTTGTTCTTTTCAACTCTGAGGCCATATTATGCGCTAAGGAAAATGAAATTACAAACTGGCAAAATAATGATGTGTATGAGGAAGTAGATGATGTTGGGCAAGGTGCCATAACGGTTCGATGGGTTGTGACGGATAAACTGAAAAATGGAAAGCCAATTGTTAAGGCCCGCTTAGTCGCTAGAGGATTTGAAAAAGACACAGTGGATCTCCGAAAAGACTCGCCTACTTGTTCAAAAGAAGCAGTACGTTTGGCACTTTCGTTGGCCTCCACCAACCAGTGGGATTCCCACACTATGGACGTGAAAGCTGCCTACTTGCAAGGTAACGACATTGAGAGAGTTGTTCATTTACGTCCTCCACCTGAATATGCAAATGGTAAGTTATGGAGACTAAAGAAAACTGTTTTCGGCCTTTGTGATGCTGCTAGGCATTGGTATCTGCGCATAAAAGATTAATTGTTGAGTCTCGGAGCTAAAGTGTCATCACTGGATTCAGCGCTGTTCTCTTAGAGCAATAGTGGCAAAGTCGAAGGCATTGTATGGATCTACGTCGACAACTTCCTTTGGGCTGGTACACATGAGTTCGAACAGCAAGTGATAAACCGTTTGAGTCAAATATTCCTCATCGGCAGTTCAGAATAAAAAGCCTTCAAATACGTTGGTCTCAATGTCATCTTCAACATCGATGGCAGCATAACGCTCGACCAATTCCAGTATGCTTTATCCCTGAAACCAGTCACGCTGAGTAAACATCGTGCAGCAGTAAAATCAGGGGAGCTGTCCGAGTCTGAGAAAACTGAGTACCAAGCATTAATTGGACAACTCAACTGGATTGCCACACACACTCGGCCAGATATTTCCTTTGATGTGTGTGAGTTGAGTGTGACTAACAACCGAGCTACCATAGCGGATTTGCTTAGACTCAATAAGGTGATCTCAAGGGTGAAGACTGACAACATGAAGCTATACATTCCAAGAATGGGGTCAATCGAGGACTGTCATATAGAGTGCTTTTCGGATGCCTCATTTGCCAACCTTGTAGGCAATGGATCTCAGGGAAGTTTTGTGATCTTCCTACGAGATGCTAGTGAGGCAAGATGTCCTATATTCTGGCAGACAAGAAAGATCAGGAGGGTCGTCAAATCTACCTCATCTGCTGAGGCGTTGGCGCTGCTTGAATGTGCTGAGACTGCTGTATATCTCGCCAACATATTGCATGAGGTTTCTGGATGTGGAAAGGTCAAAATAAAGTGTTTCGTCGACAACAAGAGTCTGGTGGATGCCCTTTACTCCTGTAGGAGCGTAGAAAACAGGAGATTGCGCATTGATATTGCTGTATTGCAAGACACGTTGGAGCGAGGGGAGATTGATGAAGTATCTTGGGTGAATACATCACAACAACTGGCTGATTGTCTCACCAAGAAAGGTGCCTTGACCGAGCGGCTGCGTGCAGCAGTCAGCCGAAACTAGAAAGTTTATAATACTTCAAGAGACATCACATATCGGTATGTGGCTACAAACTGGGTCTTGATAGCAATTAAACAAAAGTGTATGTATTGGATACATAGTGCGTATCGGGTGTTGATGGTACTCACACAAAAGTCTAGGTATTGGATACATAGTGGGTATCAGACGCAAATAGACCATCCAGCTTCGTCCTTGGAAGCTTTTGTCAAATTGAGAAGAGAGGAAGAGAGTGTTAGTGCATATTGTTGTTAGTGTGTGTGCGCGCGCACACACCTGCTAATTCACGAGTGATGACGTCATCGGAAGGTTCCTGTGGTATGCAACCGAGGACCTTGGGCAGTTCACGTTTTGAGGCCGGTGAGTGTGGTTTTCCTAGTGTGACAATACATATTGACAGAGTAGAGAAATAACAGAGGAATTAGTCAGTGAAGAGCAGGGAAGTTTTAGGAAGGGAAGAGGTTGTGTAGATCGGATATTCATCCGCAGGTCATTAGTGGAGAAGTTTCTAGAGAAGGGAAAGTAGTTGTATGTGGCCTTCATGGATTTGGAGAAAGCATATGACAGGCAGGATAGACAAGGAATGTAAATGATATTAAGAATATGCGGAGTAAGTGGGAAGTTTCTGAATGCCGTAAAGAGTATGCATGAGGGTGCTAAGGCTGCATCGTGTGTGGATAGTGAATTGAGTGAATTTTTCTATTTGAATGTTGGATTGAAACAGGGATGTGTCATGTCTTCATAGTTGTTCAGTCTGTATATGGTTGGAGTAATAAAAGATACAAGGTAGAGCAATGGAAGTTGGAGCAGCTTTAATGAGAGAGGGCAATGTTTGGAAACTCCCTGTACTGTTGTTTACAGATAAGTGTTAAGTGAAGACGAAAGGGAGCTGCAAGGCATGGTGAATGAATCTGGAAGAGTGTGAAGGAAATAGAATCAAAAGGTGAATGTAGAGAAGAGTAAAGTTATGGTCTTTGAGATAAATGAAGTCACGGGATGTACATCGAGGTTGGATGATGAGGAAATGGAAAATGTAAGTGCATTTATGTACTTGGGTAGTGTGATGAGTAAAGATGAAAGTTTGGAGGGTGAAGCGCTTGAATGGGTACAGCAAGGTAGATAGTTGGCTGGTTCATTGATAGCAGTGATAAGAAACTGGGAAGTGAGCTTGGAAGTAAAAAGTTGCAGCACTACAGTATTGTGATACCAACTCTAACATATGGAAGTGAAGGTTGGATCTCATTGAAGGGGTACAAGTCAAGAGTTAGAGCAGTTAAAATGAGTTATTTGAAGGAGCATGTCAAGTTACGTGAAGAGACAGACTTGCAAATGAGGAAGTGAAGGAGCATTGTGGTGTGGATGTGGATGTGATAGAAAGCGTTAGGAGAAATACATTGAGGTGGTTTGGCCATGTGGAGAAATGGAGATTGAGAGCCTAATGAGGAGAGTGCATGTGGATGAGTTGGAGATGGGGTGAGGGAGGGGAAAGCCATGGATTCATGTGATGGAGGGATGGAGTGGAGAGGTATTTGAGTGAGGAGAATGTGAGCTGGGAGCAGGGCAGTGCAATGACTGGGAACTGGGCAATATGGAGGTTAGTTGTTTGTGGCCACCCTTTATGGGATTAAGATTTCTGGCAATAGATAGACAGACTGATTTTCCTTAACCAGCACACCCACACCACCATAGCCGTCTGCCTTTTATTGCAAAAATATCTTATACCGGCAATCCCTCCTGGCAGTCATTCTGGCTGATCCTTCTCTGTTTCTAACCTCCTGTACACAGCCAACATCCATCCACCTCCTACTCATTACCTCGACCACTTCCCCTGCTCTGCCCATCAAACTACCCACATTCCAAGATGCCACTCTGATCCCGTTCTGTGATTAAGTGTCATCAGGTATGGACTTCTTTTCCCCCCCTCTAAAGCTTTTGTATTTGCTAGTGCCATTATTGCTCATAATGCTATTAGTCATATTTTTCAGTACATTATTTTCTTTGGTAAATGCACTGTTGATTTTCTTTTTTAACATTACAGGAGACACTGGTATGATAGAGTGATTTTTTTCTCTCTCTCTCTAAAAATGCAAGAAGAAAATGCCCTTACCAAAGAACAAGATTCCTAAAATATCTCAGACAAATTATTGTTCATGTTGGTCGTAGTTTCATGATTTGTTCAAGTTCTTTTGTAACTAAGAATTCTATTAATTTTTAAGTAACTTAACCATTACACAGACGTTTGATCCCCGTCAGTTTTGTCATCTTACATCATTACCTATTTTTACCATATACAGTAGGGAATATATTATTATTTTTAACATTACAATAGACACTGGTATGATAGAGTGCTTCTTTTTCTTTCTCTAAAATTGCAGGAAAAATAATCTTTACCGAAAAGCAAGATTCCTAAACTTTCTGTGACAAATTATTGTTCATGTTACTCGTTGTTTCATTATTTGTATAAGTTCTTTTGTAACTAAAGAATGTTATTAATTTTCAAGTAACTTAACCGTTACACAGATCTTTTATCCCCCTGTCAGTTTTGTCATCTTACATCTTTACCTATTTTTACCAAATACAGTAGGGAAGAGAGATTGATTCTTGTTGTTACTGTGGAATCAGGCTCATCTGAATGTGAACCTGGTGGAATGTAGGCTTAAGATGCCCTTTTCCTGCAGTCCACTATTCTCCTTTCCTTTTAGGGGATAGGGAGGGAGTTGAGGGAGATTTGTATAACAGAACTTCCCACTTATATTCCCACCACCATTTGAAGGCATCCCTCTCCAGCACATTACTGTTTTTACCGAACACAATAGGAAGTGGAGAATGAGACAGCCAGTTATCAAAAAGAAATAGTACAACTGTATAAATGAATGTACATTTAGTGTACATCTGACCAGTTGATCAGGTCAGGTGCGGGCAAGGGGATGGGTCCACTGTGATGTGGGAGGGATAAACCAGCTCTGCTGTCGGGCCCTGCTGCGGATGTCACTGATTGCACTGCACTGATGACCCTCATGCAATGTGGTGCATTGAAGATCTGTCCTTTCTCCCCTTGGAGCTTAGATGCGAATGAATGTGTTTGAGTGGATGAGTAAATTGGGGGTGTGTTGTCCTGTCTCGGCTACTTCCCTTTCCTTGGGGGAAGCAGTGTAGGTATATAGATAGTTAGACATTTAGTGCAATTTATTCGTGATATATAACCCAACTTGAATTTGCAGGTTTAATACTCGTTTCAGTGCAGTGAGGGCTCACACACATAGCATCTCATGTAATTATTGAAGTTTTGAGAAAGGCATATACAGTGATCATTTGTCTGTCAAACATTTGGTTATAGCAGTTTTCATTATCGTTGCTAGATGGAAATTTGCACTCCTGCAGTTAACACAGATTTTTTGACAAAGAAACTTTGTTATTGTGCACCTGAGCTGGTTTCTGCCAACAATGATGGTGCAAAATCTGTGGTTTCTGATGGCTTTGAGGGATTCAAAGATGAGGCCAACCAAACTCAAGGAGTTCATCCCAGGTGGTGGAGACCACTAACTCTCCACCCTTTAGCCTTAGAATCCCTTACCTCAGGCCCATCTCAGGTCTGTATATGGTACATATTTCTTCCATATTGTGCAATTTTTATCATTTTGTATTAACCTAACCTTGTCTATGTGTCTTTCTGATACTGATCGTAACATTATGTATGTATGTATTTAGTGGACCTAAATTGTTGTAAATGGGAAAATTTGGGTTTGCAAGTGGGGTTCCTGGTACCAATTAGGATAATTCTCATAGATTCTGTGCTTTTGTTGTCACGCAGTTACATTCTTGCACACCAGACATGGTACCAGTTATGTGTGATAACCAAGGGATCACTGTACTGTACAGAAAGCTCTCATATAATGCAGAAATATTGCCCCCAAAAGCTCCTGTTTTATGAGAATTCCATGTTATAGGGCCATATGTTTACATGTTAAAGGGTTTCATGGTACCTAAGCCAGCCCCAAGTTCCAACTTTGGGGCAGTTTTCAGTTTTTTTTTTCCCAGGACATTTACCTACCTAATAAAGACATTATTACATACAAACACTGGAGGATTCCTCGCCTTGAATTGAAGAGTTGTGGGCTTCCCGGGGAGAGGTGGGGTGGAGTTCCATGACCAAAAAAAAACAGCAAAGATTACACAGAACATGTGTGCAGCCAGAACGAGAGGAGAGGGTAGGTTCAGTTGGGGCAGGAATGCTCAGTGGACCATGACAACACCCTGTGCTGACACGTGACAGCAATACATCATAGACTGATGCAATCCGTGCTCTGTCTATCACTTGCCACATTCTGTGAATTCATACCTTAAGTTGCATTTTGTCTATCATGGCCACGTAGTATGACTTTGAAACATAAACTGGGGTCTCCTGCCGCATTATGTCCATTGTCACCCCATAGTCAGGTCCTGTAAAAAATGAGCAGCTTCCTCCAACTGCATTATATCTATTTTTTCAGTGTTCTAACGTTTTGGGGACACAAAATGGCATCTCCTGTGTTATGAGAGGTTCACACACTGTAGTTGCACGTTATGTGAGCGCTGACTGTGTTGTGTTATCTGCGCTGAATGCAAAAGATGTACAGCCGGAAAATTGTTTTTGTTCATCAATTTTATAATAATTGCTGTATTTTGCTTACTTTTTGGAATCATGAGGCACTAGTGTTAAGCAGTTTTTTGGGTTAGTTTCTGTATAGTTATCATTATTTTATGCTAAGCATTGTATACAGCATGTACTGTATTGACTAGTAGTCTTCTTTGTTTGCGTACCTTCCCCTTCCCCCCCCCCTCTTTCTAGTGGCATAGTTACATCTCCACAAATAGAAGGGGAGAGGACCATAGTGGGGTCTAGTTCAGTTGGGGTGAGTTCAGTTGGGAGTGGAGACATGGTACCAACTGTGTAATGTATTAACACAGTTCCAAATAAAAATCTGCTAACAGCTTTAAAGGTGCCTAGCACAGTAAGGGTTGAAACTGCAAACAACTTTCTAAGTGGTTATGTTAATGTTATAAGTTGTGTAATATCAAAGAAACGCCACCTGTGGCACTTTGGAGCTGCAGATTGGGAGGCCCTCAGGCAGTACTTCTTTGATTTTCCATGGAATGATTATTGCTTCCATGGCCGGGAGCCATCTGAGTGTGCCTTGCGCGTTACGGAGGTTATTCTCTCAGGCATGGAAGCATACATTCCTTTCTCATATCCTCTGACTAATGCAAGAAAGCCTTGGTTTAATCACGCTTGTTCTAATGCTGTCCGCAACAAGGAGAGGGCCTATAAGAGGTACCGGAGCCAACCCACCCCTGAATCACACCTTTTATATATTTCTGCCCGGAATCGTGCTAAGTCTGTTCTTCGCTCTGCTAAAAACAATTTCATCCGTGCTAAATGTTCCCAACTCTCCAACTCGAATTCTTCTCGCTCCTTCTGGCACCTTGCCAAAAACCTTTCTAACAACTTTACCTCATCATCCTTCCCTCCTCTTTTCTACTCTGATGGCTCTGTAGCTATTTCTTCTACTGATAAAGCAGATCTCTTTGCTCAGACTTTCTCCTCCAATTCCACCTTAGACGATTCCGGTGCTATTCCTCCATCACTTCCCCCCTCTGACTTCCTATTGTCTGACATTAAAATTTCTTCAGCTGATGTGTTCTCTGCCATTACTGGCCTCAATACTAAAAAGGCATACGGTCCTGATGGAGTCCCTCCTGTTGTCCTCAAAAACTGTGCTTCTGTGCTTACACCCTGCCTAGGTAAACTCTTTCGCCTTTGTCTCTCAACTTGTACCTTTCCTTCTTGCTGGAAGTTTGCTCTCATTCAGCCAGTCCCAAAGAAGGGTGACCATTCCCAACCCTCTAACTATCGTCCAATTGCTTTAACATCCTGTGTCTCAAAAGTTTTCGAGTCAATTCTTAACAAAAATTTTTTAAAGCATCTTTCCTGTCACAGCCTTCTTTCTGATCGTCAGTATGGGTTCCGTCAGGGACGCTCCACTGGCGATCTTCTCACCTACCTTTCAGACTCTTGGTCATCCTCCTTTCGGAAGTTTGGCGAAAGCCTTGTCATTGCACTTGACATCTCAAAGGCTTTCGATCGAGTCTGGCATAAATCTTTAATTTCCAAACTGCCCTCCTACGGTTTCTATCCTTCTATCTGTGCCTTCATCTCTAGCTTCCTTTCTGGTCGTTCTATAGCCGCTGTTGTAGACGGCCATCGTTCCTCTCCTAGACCTATCAACAGTGGTGTTCCTCAGGGTTCTGTCCTATCACCTACTCTCTTCCTTATATTCATCAATGACCTTCTAAGCTGTACATTTAACCCTATCCACTCATATGCTGATGATTCCACCCTTCACCATTCCATTCGGTTCCTGCAACGTCCATCTCAGCAGTTACTTCAACAAAAAAGGGATGAGGCTATGGCACACCTAATGTCTGACTTGGCTCGTATCTCTGATTGGGGTAAAAATAATCTTGTTATTTTTAATGCATCAAAAACTCAGTTCATACACTTATGAACCTGACAAAATCTTCCTCAGGATTACCCACTAATGTTTAATAATGAACAGTTATGTCCTGCATCATCCTTGAACATGCTTGGGGTTTCATTCTCTCGGGATTTGTCTTGGAAAGAACATATGACGTCTCTTGTGAAATCTGCTTCCAAGAGATTAGGTGTGCTAAGCCGATTCCGAACTTTCTTTACCCCTGCACAGTTGTTGACCTCGTACATGGGTTTTATTCGCCCGTGTATGGAGTACAACTCTCATGTGTGGGGAGGCTTCCCACATGCAGCTCTTCTCAATAGGGTGGAGTCAAAGGCTTTTCATCTCATTAACTCTCCTCCTCTTACTGATTCCCTTCAACCTTTGTCTCTTCGCCGCACTGTTGCATCTTTATCTCTCTTCTATCGCTACTTCAATGGTCAATGTTCCTCTGAACTGTCTGCTTGCATCCCTCCACCTCTACGACGGGCACGTAGTACCTGTCAAGCAACAAATTCTCATCCCTTTTCTGTCCAACTCTCTAATGCAAGAGTTAACCGTTACTCCCAGTACTTCATTTATGCAACTGGTCAACTCTGGTACTGTCTTCCTCTGTCTGTATTTCCTACTTCCTATGATCTCCAGTCTTTCAAACGCAGTGTGTCCAGGCATCTCGAAGTGAACGGATCTTGAATTTGGCTCTCTTTAGTATTGTTTTTGCTTTTTCTTGGAAGGAACAGTATGCAGGCCTGTGGCCTTTGGTTCCTTCTTCCTTGCATAAAAAAAAAAAAATATGTAGCTATGTAGTGCTAAGCCATTATATGCTTCTTGTGTATATATTTTCTGTCTTGGTAATTCTTTTTGTATACTCAACCACAGTTGTTGGTCTGCTGGTATTTCTTTCTATCATCATTGACTTTTTTTTTTTAATAGTCAGCACAGCAGTACCTTCATTTTTTCCATTCTGATCTGAAATGTTTAGTAGAATGTTAGTTGCCATTAGCCCAGAGAGATGCTGCCATAAGCACAAACTGTGATTACAACATGGTAACTAGCTTCATAATTATTACCCTTAGCTGGGAAATTCAGCCACAAGTAAACGAGTTAGAGTCAGAGTTAAGACTCACACACTGTTACAAATGATATTACAGTTCTTGATTTTTTTTTCTCCCAGCAGTTTCAGCAAGTTTGGGGGATAATAACTTGGTTTTGGTACTTGGTTTAACTTCCAGTCCATAGAAAACATCATCTGTACCTTGGCCAACCACAATACTGGGATTCCTTAACTAACTGGGCTCAAACACGTCTTTTTCTTTATATTCTTGTCAGTTCCTGATAATTTAGGAGAGAGTTCTTGAGCTGGAAGGGTTAGATTGACTTAATTAACCTCTCAGTATGGGAGGTCTTTCTTTAATTGATCAGAATCATCTAGTAACAGCAAGAATATATTAAAAGGATGTTACTCAGAGTCAGGGAGTCAAGAGGAAGTGTGGTGTCCTTTAATTTGATTTTATTTTTTCCTCCCTGGACTGTTTTTGACAGTTCTGCCTCTATCCTACTTTCTCTTTCCTCGCTTTTGGAACCTTGCGTCACCCTATCTTTGGGTAGGAAACAGAGTTCAGAATGGTGATAATTGATGATGATGATGATGATGATGTATAATAGTTCAGATCCTCCTTGTAACAGTGGTGGGTGGGAGTACGTCCAGCAGTGTATATAGTGATGGCACACTGGGAAGGCCTGGATACTCTCTCCCCCAGTTTTCCTCCACTGCCACCCAGGGATACAGCTCACCTCCAGAGAACCCCTACAGCCCAAACCCATCAAGGTATTTTTACATTTTTCATATAGTGGTAAATAACCTTTAATAGGTAATTCCTGTAGGTAACTTAAATCACCTGGTATTACCCAGAAAAAGAATACAGTACTTTAGCAGAGCACTGCAATATATACAAGTAGAACAGTTGATCAGAATGCAAAACAAAAATTTGAGTAATGAAAATACAGGTATACCTTGATATATGATACCCCCTAGATGCGAAACCCCGGCTTAACGATGAGGGTAGAAATACCACCATACCCCACCTAACGATGGCCAAACCCCAGTTTAACAGCAGGTTTTGATTTTTTTTTTACAGATTTTGATGATACTTTAGACTAAAATTGTGTGTTTATGTCAATTTATAAACTGTTTTTAGACTTAGATTAATGTGTTTTAGCCATAGGTTGGATGAACACTGTCATTTTCGGGTACAGTTTACTAAGCATGATTTTTTCCAGACTTATATTTGACAATTTTCAGATTTTATTTGTTGGTTTTAGTGAGTTATTTACAGGTGTTTTCAGATTTTATTTGTTGGTTTTAGTGAGTTATTTACAGGTGTTAGTCTTAGGTTAGCTTCTTTCACAGCTGTTAGGCCATTTAGATTTGCTTTAAACTTGTTTTTGGACTCATTTGGGTGAGTTTAGGACTTGGCTGGGGGGAAACTCAAAGCTCAAAAATGCATCCATATACTTTACATGCTAAATCTACCCCGAGATACGATACTCCGCCTAACAATTGGTTTTTACTTCACCAATTTCATTGTTAAACCACAGTATACCTGTATTTTGTACCAATTGATAGCTGGATCTTAACTTGCAGAAATAATGTAGCATTGATGCATCACTTACAACAGATGTTTTTTGTGTTAAGATAATAACAGTTGCTTCTATGAAGTGGAGGGACTTGAGGCTAGGCTAATGTTGTCTAACAGTGAAGATGGATGATCATCCTAAGCTTGAGGCACAGTACATAATCAAATATTCTATCTCTTGGAGTTTTGAACTCATGTATATTGCAAGGCAAGGGTGTCACTTCAGCTGCTGCTGTCAGACACTGAGACCAGAAGGCATGTAGGCCATGCTCTGGATAAGGTATAGTTTCTAGTTCAGTTTTCTAAGACTGAAGAATTTACTGGACAGTCATGTAGAGATCAGAATCTCCCAGTCAGAGTGATGACCTTGTATAGGTTCAGTCCCAGAAGAGTGAGTGGAATGTTACTGCTGTATCCTTATACAGTATTTTTATACTGACACTGCCAGGATTCTGTGAGGTTAAATGGTAAGAGAATGAGTGTGTGGCCCATTTCATTGATACTGACTGTTTCTCCCTCCATCATGTTGTGTCTTTCCTTGCTTTCTGGACCTCCGCCCCACCTCATCCTTAGGTGGGAAAAGAATTGATGCTGATGATGATGATGATGATGATGGATTAACCCATGGAGAGCGATGATGCTTCTATAGTTACGTGCTGCCAAGCGACGACTTGACAGAAATTTTGAGTCTAACAGAATTGAATGAAACACATATCATCGTCTTGGAAATGTTCGCGCGCAGCCAGCAATATATATATACAGTATATGACCACATAAAGTCACGTGGTGGTGAGAAAAATGGCCAGAAGATGAACAGCTGGTGGCGCGAGCAGCCCACCACCCGTGGTGAGTGAGGTGATCAACATTATCCGGCATGTGATTACTGTATCATCAACACTCTCTCTCCCTCCCTCTCTCTCTCTCTAAGTATGATAAATTACCTTATGCACTGCCGAAAAAGCATACATTTATTATACAGTTTACTCATAACTCTGTCTGTCTGTCTGTCTGTCTGTCTGTCTGTCTGTCTGTCTGTCTGTCTGTCTGTCTGTCTGTCTGTCTGTCTGT